>OV049924.1:236129784-236317930 GCA_920104205.1 Eupeodes latifasciatus
GTATATGTTTATGATTATGATTATGATTATGATTATGATTATGATATGATTAGATTTGATTATGATTATGATTTGATTATGATTATGATTATGATTATGATTATGATTATGATTATGATTATGATTATGATTATGATTATGATTATGATTATGATTATGATTATTGATTATGATTATGATTATGATTATGATTATGATGATTATGATTATGATTATGATTATGATTATGATTATGATTATGATTATGATTATGATTATATTATGATTATGATTATGATTATGATTATGATTATGATTATGATTATGATTATGATTATGATTATGATTATGATTATGATTATGATTATGATTATGATTATGATTATATTATGATTATGATTATGATTATGACAATGATTATGATTATGATTATGATTATGATTATAGATTATGATTATGATTATGATTATGATTATGATTATGATTATGATTATGATTATGATTATGATTATGATTATGATTATGATTATGATTATGATTATGATTATGATTATGATTATGATTATGATTATGATTATGATTATGATTATGATTATGATTATGATTATGATTATGATTATGATTATGATTATGATTATGATTATGATTATGATTATGATTATGATTATGATTATGATTATGATTATGATTATGATTATGATTATGATTATGATTATGATTATGATTATGATTATGATTATGATTATGATTATGATTATGATTATGATTATGATTATGATTATGATTATGATTATGATTATGATTATGATTATGATTATGATTATGATTATGATTATGATTATGATTATGATTATGATTATGATTATGATTATGATTATGATTATGATTATGATTATGATTATGATTATGATTATGATTATGATTATGATTATGATTATGATTATGATTATGATTATGATTATGATTATGATTATGATTATGATTATGATTATGATTATGATTATGATTATGATTATGATTATGATTATGATTATGATTATGATTATGATTATGATTATGATTATGATTATGATTATGATTATGATTATGATTATGATTATGATTATGATTATGATTATGATTATGATTATGATTATGATTATGATTATGATTATGATTATGATTATGATTATGATTATGATTATGATTATGATTATGATTATGATTATGATTATGATTATGATTATGATTATGATTATGATTATGATTATGATTGTGATTATGATTATGATTATGATTATGATTATGATTATGATTATGATTATGATTATGATTATGATTATGATTATGATTATGATTATGATTATGATTATGATTATGATTATGATTATGATTATGATTATGATTATGATTATGATTATGATTATGATTATGATTATGATTGTGATTGTGATTGTGATTGTGATTGTGATTGTGATTGTGATTGTGATTGTGATTGTGATTGTGATTGTGATTGTGATTGTGATTGTGATTGTGATTGTGATTGTGATTGTGATTGTGATTGTGATTGTGATTGTGATTGTGATTGTGATTGTGATTGTGATTGTGATTGTGATTGTGATTGTGATTGTGATTGTGATTGTGATTGTGATTGTGATTGTGATTGTGATTGTGATTGTGATTGTGATTGTGATTGTGATTATGATGATTATTACGATGATTATTATTATGATTATTATTATGATTATTATTATGATTAATTGTATTCATGATCATAAAAGTAATAGTAATAGTAAAAATTCTTTATTTTGGTTTAGTTTTAAGCTTCAATACTTTTTATATAACTTGCTTTATTATAATTTATGCAAAATTAAATTCTGTTACAAAATAGTTTTTCAACTATTTTCGATTTAAATAGTGATGAGACAATTGATAAATAACTAGCTTTCAGCTCTATATTTACTGAGTTTTTGTTCGAACATGAATCAAATTATATTAAAAAATTTATTCGTTTCAGTTCTGCGAGTAGTTCTAACAGCTGTACTAATGGACATTCAAAAAGCACGTTGAATATTTCTTCAAGACAAGTTTCGAGGTCAAAATCGAAACTTTTAAGAACTGGTAGTCGATCAACGCTAAGTGGACAAGGATCAAGAAGTTCTGGTGTTATTATAGGAGGAAGTTCAACTCGTCCCCTTGTAACAGTCCCAGCTCCTTTTGTGCCGGAAGAATTGATTTCACAAGCTGAAGTTGTTCTACAAGGAAAGAGTAGAAGTCTTATCGTTCGTGAGCTTCAGGTAGATTTAGCTTTTTCTGTTTTTTTGGGGTAGTAGTTCTCGAACCAACCGTTATATCATTTATAAATTAATTAATTTCAACACTACATCATTTACATATGTTTCATGGTGTTAACCGATCAACAGATTCCTTTATTTGTGGTACTTATTCTTTAATTCGTTCATATAAATTGAAACACTTCTACAGTCACTGGGATTCGAACCCTGACAAAGTAACTAACGGAACCGATTTACATTGTTACACTTTTTATTCGTTAAACGCGATTGGAGGGCATTTAGATTATTAATTATTAAAATAAAACAAAAGGCGGCTGCGTAGCGATGAAAGACGACGCACGCAACGAATCGAACAACTCGAACTCAAGCCAGTACGAACGCGACACAAAAGAGAGAACGAAAAAAAGTGCAACTATACAGCTCGTTGACGAAGCTGTTGCCACGGCTAATTAGCTGGTTAGGGTTCTTGTGGAATAATTTTTTTGTAAATTGTAACAATGTTGATCGATATACATATAAAATCAATCAAATTGCTACAATTGGAAATATCCTATTGCAAGTACCTACAGTGAGGTACGTTACAATGGAAATGGGCGCCAGCAATTTTTTTTTAAAAACCGAAGTAGAAAATTTATACAAAAAAAGTAAAACAACGAATGTTTGATTTTAAAATGTTTTTTTTTGGGAAACCGTGGGATTGAAGATCCCTGGATTAAAACCCAAAATGTTTTCAAAATAAATGTTATCAAATTACAAAGGAATGATAATTTAAATAAAACAAAGTAAAAAAAAAACAAATAACAACAGAAATTGGGCTCTTAATACCGGACGCCTTCCGAAAACAACTCGGGAATTTATCAAACCGGGTTGAAGTGAATATGTACATATATATGTATATGTATGTACATATGTATATAAAGGGTTTTGACTAATGTATATACATACATATATGTATAGTATATGCATTGGTGAAACCCCTTCTTTCCTATTTTTATCTTAAACCTCGAATTCATACCTCGATCCTCGAATCTCAATTTTCCTTGTTAATTTCCTCGATTTCCTGACCTTCTATCCTCCTTTTCGATTTTTCTTTCTCTTTAAAAAAAATTCCTCGAACTTTTTATCTGTTCTTGTTAGGCTCTTATAAGAGTGCCTTCCCAGCTAGTTCCCAACTATCTTTTTCCTCCCTCATCCATTTCAGTCACACACACTTTCCTCCAACACAAGCATTCGTTTTCGTGATTGTCGGTCACGGCATCACGGCTTCCTGGAAGTTTCACGCTCATCAGGAAAGCCACCGTTATTGACTCTCAGCGAAACTTTAATTTCACACACACTAACACGGTTTCAACAAGTTGTTGGATGAGTTTCCAAAACTTGCTGAAACATAATGGCCGAGTTCATACCCCTTCCCAATTATTCTTATTTTTCGAGAAAGATTAAAGAAAAACAAAAATCGAGAAGAAGTCTCTACTAGGCATTTTAATACTAATTTTACGCGCTAGATTCAAAGTGTGAATTTGTACAAAACATTTTCGGAAATATGGAAGGAAGTATTCCTTTTACTCTTGGTTAAGCGACTTTAAAACGTGGTGTTAAAAATCCATTTTGTACATACAAGTGATTTATTTAAATAAATCAAAGTGAAGAATTAAAAACGTGTTAAAATACAAAATATGTTGAGAAATAAGTCAATAAAACGCCTTATAGTCTTGCTTGTATAAATATTTTATTGATGACGCGTTTCGGCTAAACAGCCATCCTCAAATCACCATCGACTTTAATTTTCAAAAATTAAAGTCGATGGTGATTTGAGGATGGCTGTTTAGCCGAAACGCGTCATCAATAAAATATTTATACAAGCAAGACTATAAAGGCGTTTTATTGACTTATTTCTCAATTCAATTAGTCTTGTTGGCCGAACTTCTTTATTTAACAAAATATGTTGTTGTTGGAGTCGCCGTCTAGCTTTCACAGCGGTCACTTGTGTTGACTTTCTTAGTGCAGTGGTTATCTCTAACCTATTTTCTTTTCTGATATATACATCTATCTCTTTCCCTTCCAGGGCTCATAAACTTTCTTTGACACCGCGTGCTTTAATTTTTGGTGCGAGGTTAAGTTTCCATATCAATTAAAATGGCCCCGGGGCCAGGAAGAAAAAAACCGGGAATAGATTCGATTTGTTAGCGGAGCCCCCGAATTCAGAGCCCAGTGCAAAAAGAATAAAAACTCTTCGCTAACTGATTTCCCTCTACTTCCAGACATTTCAAACCTTAAGAACCCTAAATTTTTTATAATCTCTCCTAAAGAAGAACAACAACCCCTTTCATCAATAAGTGTGTTTATCCTTAATAAAGCAATTGACGCTGTGAGTAAGGACTATGAAAATATCTCCCAACTTAGAGATGGGAATATTTTGATCCTCACCAAATCACAGTCAATCGCAGATAAATTCCTTAGAATTTCTAATCTTGGCCTAAATCTAAATTCCTCAAAAGGAGTAAGAGTTGTCAGATTTTGGGACACACAGCAAAAAGATGCAATAATAGCAAACAATGTGAAGTTTGCAGCCTACCACCTCATGAACCCACCGAATGCATCCGAACCATGTGTGCCAATTGCTCTGAAGCCCACCCTTCTTCGTCCAAAACCTGTCCAAAATATCTCCAAAACAAGGAGATCTTAACAACCAAAACAAGAAACAAGTGCAGTATGGGAGAAGCTAAACGCACTTATAGTCAAATGTACCCAACTCAACCAATCTTAAGATCCCAAACGTACTCATTAAGAGCCAGAGAAAGTCTCAAGATTTCTGAAAAAACTCTTCCGTCTACAGAAACTCATAATCTAGATGCTAATAAAGCAAAAGACAATCACAACATAAATACATCCACCAACAACTACAAAACAACCGTCCAAAAAAATTCATCCCCAAAACCACCAAAAATGCCTACATCCCAGGCACTAGCCTCCACTTCCCCACTACCTACAAATCTACCGATTATTCAGAAACAACCACAGCGTCCACTGCCACCAACACCCAAAACTATTTCAATACTCAACCAAGGTTAGGTTAGGTTAGGTTGAAGTGGCTGTCCAAGATGGAAACGGACACACTTAGGCCAGTTTGATGGCCCATTGTGATACCACATGAATCTTGAGGTTTCTTCCTAAGCTCAATGGAACCAGTTTGAGTCTCTTACGAAACGTGAGAGGCTGCTTATGCCGATATGATTTAGATCGTTTAGATCGTTAAAGAAGAATTCTCCTAGGTAATTCTTGCGTTTTCGAGCCAGAGCAGGGCATGTGCAGAGAAGATGAAGAACTGTTTCTTCCTCTTCCTCGTCCATACAGCTTCTGCAGAAATCATTTGAGAATACGCCTAATCTCATGGCGTGCTTTCCTATTAGACAGTGTCCGGTTATGACACCTATTATCGAGCTTATATGCGATCTGCTTAGAGAGAGCAAGCACCTTGAACGTTTTAAATCCAGTGTTGGCCAGATGTTTTTTGTGACTTGACACGTGGTGATGTTGTTCCACCTGGTGCCTGCCCTCCTCACAGCGTCTTGCATTAGCAACAGTTTACAAGTAGCGATTGGTATGCCAGTACGTGCCAAACGTGGTAGAATGGGCTGTACTGTACCGTTCCTGGCGAGTTCATCTGCCTTACAGTTACCTGGAATGTCTCTATGGCCCGGCACCCAGCAAAGGTGAATATTAAACTGTTGTGCCATCTCCATTAGAGATGATCGACAGTTCTGGACTGTTATAGAGTTTGTAGAGACAGAATCCAGAGATTTAATAGCGGCCTGACTATCTGAGAAAATACGGATATCAGATGTCGATATCACGTTTTCTTTAAGCCAGGACAAGGCTTCTTTTATCGCCAAAAGTTCCGCCTGGAACACGCTACAATGATTGGGAAGGCGGAATGAGAGACTTAATTTCAGTCGTTCAGAGTACACACCTCCACCAACCCCTTCTTTTGTTTTTGATCCATCTGTATAGAAGTGGATTGACTCGTCTTCCAGGAATGTCATATCCTCCCAAAAAGATCTGGGAGGTATAGAAATCTGGAAATTTCTGTCGAATTGTAGTTGGGGGATGGTGTAGTCTGTGTGCTTTGGGATTGATTCTAAATAACTAAGAATAACGGAGTGGCCAATGTTGTTGTTAGTCCACTGCGACGAAGCTTTGAGGCGAATAGCAGAACTTGCAGCTATTTGTTTGCTAAAGATGTCAAGAGGTGTTAGGTAGAGTAAGGTGTCCAGTGCCGCAGATGGGGTCGTGCGAAGCGATCCACTTATACATAGGCAAGCTGAACGTTGGACTTTATTTACTTTATCTCGGTTTATACCTTTTTCTAAAGCAGTCCACCATACTGCCACACCGTACATTAAAATCGGTCTGATTACCGATCTGATACTCAACCAAACAAACCAAACAAACCAACCCTCAGAAACAAGCACCACACAAAATTCTCCAATTTCAATTATATCAAACAATTTAATACAAAAAGAATCATATTTTATATCTACATCAGATACAGATGACAATGAATAATAATTCAACTCTCTTTCCGTATAGGAGGTCGTGGACATCTCTGACAGGGGAGAGGACAGGGACTCCAGGCGCACAGCCCACATTCCCTCCCTCCGGTCAGAGAGGCCCACTGCCATCAATAATTGACCAACAACAAATTTTGCCAACAACGAATACATTTCAAATAAATAATAATCCAACAACCAATATGAACAAAAAACTTAATATAAAAATCCTTCAATGGAATATCCAAGGATATTTCAATAATCTTCCACACTTGGATATTCTTATTCAAAAATATAATCCCGAAGTAATCGCTCTACAAGAAACTAAAGTTCTTGTAGAAAAAGCACCATCAAAATACAAAAACTACATTGCTTATTTTAATAATAAGCCACACGAGCGAAATAAAGATGGCACAGCTATTCTCATAAAATCAAATATACCTCATACGTACACAAGCTGCCCAAGTGGAATACTTACCCAAACTCTGAAAATTAACCTACCTAACCCTCTAACGCTGCAAAATATCTACAGACAATCTGATGAAATCGTATCACAGCAAGAGTATCTTGGACTGGCCGCAAACCACCTTCCACAAAGCATTGTATTAGGTGACTTCAATGCCAATAACTTAATCTGGTGCTCCCCACATACCAATAGTGGGGGAACAATTGTAGCTGAATGGTTACAAAGTTCTGACTTAGTTCTGTTAAACGATGGGTCACCAACGCATTTCTCTAAAAGAAACACACTTACTGCCATTGACTTGACAATTGTATCACCATCAATTGCAACTGATGCCACTTGGAAAACCCATAACTCGTTGGAAGGTAGTGACCACTTTCCAATAATAATTGATACAGGATCACCGTACACCCTTAGAAAAAAATTTCAATCCCGCTTCGTAGAAACAAAAGCTGACTGGCTCAAATTTTCACAAAATGCAGGCCAAATTTCAAGCGTTGTCCCTAGGTCTGAAAACATTAACAAAGAAGCAGCAAACGTAAGAAAAATAATTAGACAATCTGCAGCCACTTCAATTCCCTCTTCTCACCCACCATGCAACGACAAACAACCTATTTGGTTTAACATGCAAAAAAAAAATCTCACCCTCGAGAAAAGAAGCGCTTGGCGGAATCTAGAAAGCAATCCCAATTCCACTAATATAATTTCATATAGACGTTTGGCTGCAAAAATCAAACAAATAGTGCGTATAGCTAAAAGAGACGCCTGGACAAATTTCTTGGCGTCCATCAATCCAACTATGGATTCCAAAACTCTTTGGAATAGAGTTAAGATTATAAACGGAAATCACTCTCGGTGCAGCATCACCTCCGTCAAACAAGGTTCAACATTAGTAACTGATCAAAGCGAGATCGCACAACTCTTTGCAGACAAATGGGCTGGGTACAGTTCCGATATTAATTTCTCCCATAATATCCTACATCAAAAAACACGTTTTCAATTGACTTTTCTTCAGCCGCTTTGAGTCCAGCTATTACTCTAACAGAGCTTATAGAATCACTACGTTCTACCAAAGGCTCTACGCCTGGTTCTGATAAAATAACATTTAAGATGTTAAAAAGATTGGTCAACTTGTATAATAATATTTTGAAAAACGGGACATTTCCGCATGAATGGAAAAAAGCTATTCTGATCCCTATACCAAAACCAAACACGGACTCACAAGCTATCGAAAATTACCGCCCAATTTCTCTCCTCTCCGTTCTACCCAAATTATTTGAAAAAATAATTGGTAATAAACCCAAATGGACACTTGAAAAATGTCTCAACAGCGAACAACACGGTTTTAGACCATGTAGAGGCACACATACTTTGCTGCATATGCTTGACCAAGCAGTAGATTATTTATTTAGATTAGATTATAAAAGATTTATTTCAGGAAAAAAAAAATACATAATATACAATTCATGAAAAAAATAAATCTTAAGGTGACATAACATTTAATTGTTGTGTCAGATTAGCATAGAAATAGACAATATTTGTATCTAAATTAACATCAACAAAATTATTTATTAATTATTACATAGTTAATGTGTTCGAGGTTTAATATATACAAAAAAAGATTTACATTATGTAGTTAAGATACTTAGTTTAGTAGATATTATTTACAAAAAAAAAATTACATTATTTTGCTTTAAAAGAAAGAAAAAAAATTGTATTATATTCTTACAAGAATTCGTTAATTATCAGTTTTCTATATTTAAGACAAGTTGCTAAAAAGTTGTATAAGGAAGGGAAGTTTTTTCCATTTAACTGATCATATACCTCCTCAATAGAAAGTATCTCATTTCCAAAACATCTTAATCTCGTTTTTTTTTATAAATTGGACATCTGCCTATAAGGTGATAAGTATTCTCCACTTCATCCAGATTACAAACTGTACATATACCAACTCTATTTTTCTTAAAAGCTCTTGCATTGATATTTAAAAGACCACACCTGGCTTTAAAAATTAAACTTACCAGGTGTGGGCTGTTATCATCTGTGAAGTAGGGTGTTATATCATATTTTAACTGTGGGTAAACATCATGAAATTGTGATCTTCTGGCATCACCAATGTGATTTTCATGCTCACGGGCTTCTAAGGCTAACAAAATACCTGTATGAAGACTTCTGAAAGAAGAAGTAGTAAGGTCAATACCAATATTGAGTTTTTGACACAAGTCAACCCAGTCTAGTACCCAAAAGGTTTTTTGAGATATTGTCTCCATAGCAAGTATTCTTGGCAATCTTCTTTCAGGATACTCTAGTACTTTATTGATATATTCAAAGTGAAGATGAAGTGAACGGAGATACTGAGATCTCATGCCAGTTTCAATCAGTAACATGTAGTTTGGAGTATTATTAGGAAGATTCAACATCTTTTTCATAAAAAATCTAAAAAGTTTTTCCACTTGATCAAAGCTTTTTGATCCCCATACCTGAGAACCGTAGAGCATTATTGACCTCGCAGCGGCTTCAAATATTTTAAGTTTATTAGAAAAGTTTATATTAGGGTGGTGAATATACTTTGACCACGTTGAGTTGATACAACATTTCGACATCGAAAGCTTTAAATCAAGGTGTTAATTAAACGAGAGGTTGTAATTAAGAGTAAGTCCCAAATATTTATAATCATTAACGACCTGAATCTGTTCGGAACCATATTTCCAGCTAAGTGAATTTGATAGACCAACTCTAAACACAACAACTTTTGATTTGTTAAGGTTAACTTTTAAACCCCATAATGTGCAATAGCTATGTAAGGAGTCAATCATTAATTGAAGTTCAGTTGGGGAATCGGACAAAATAACCAGGTCATCTGCATATAGTAAAACTTTTACAACCGAATCTGCAAAACTGACACCTCCCGGTAAATATGAATGTAAATCATTTACATAAAGGCTGAATAATAATGGACTCAGTAAACATCCTTGTTTTACACCGCATTAACATTAAATGGGTTCGAAAGAGAAATTCCATCCCAAACCTGGCTAGTTGTATTGTTGTAGAGGAGTTGTAAGGTTTCTATTATCTTAGTTGGTAACCCCAGAGATGACAATTTGAAAAAGAGTTAATTACGTGATATAAAATCAAATGCACATGAAAAATCAACAAAAAAGGCGAATGTTTTTTTCTTCTTAATGCGGTTTAAGTGAATTATGCTCGTTAAATTAAATATGCTGTCAATTGTGGAGTAACCAGCTCGAAAACCTGATTGAAATTCACATAGAATATCATTGTCTTCAATCCAACCATTTAATCTGTTTAGAATCAGCCCTGTAAAGATTTTATAAAGAGTATCCAAAAGAGATAGACCTCTGTAGTTTTCGCAATGATTTGGGTCACCTTTCTTAAATAAAGGTATAACAATAGAACTACGAAATGAATCTGGTACATCACCAGTGAGAAATATTTTATTGAGTAGGATAAGAACTTCTTCAAGGAAACACTCCGGTGCATTTTTGTAAAACTCATAACTTATTCTATCCTTACCAGGGGCTTTTTTAGGCTTTGATTTTTGTAATACATATAAAAGTTCCCACATTTCAAAGGGACGGTCGAGGAAAGAGTCAGTAACCATCGGCATAGCCCAGAGGATGCTTTGTACACATTCAGGTTCTAACAAAAGGGACTTAAAATGGTTATAAAAATCATGTATCTGAAGAGTGCTTTTATGTTTATAGGAAGCGACTTTTAGACATTTCGATAATCTCCACCAATCACTAGAATTCCTAACACTATTTAACTTTCTAATATTTTCCAGACTTTTCTTTAACTTTTTATTTTTACAAATTTTTATGTATTGGGATCTACAGTGAATGTATCGCTTTTTATACAGACTCAAATTATTGTTGTTACGAAAAAGCCGAAGCATCTTTAACATTTTATTGCTGGCCCGTAAACACTGGAAATCAAACCACTTCTGTTTTGGAATACATTTTTTTCTCCTAACACCGGTACCCGCAGCTAACTTTATTTTATTAATAAGTGTGTTAACTTTCTCTTCAATTGAGACATTTGAATGGATGTATGCATAATTTGATAAACTTGTTAAAGTGTCAAAATACTTTACGGCCATGTTCTGAGACCAGTTTAACTTTTTTTCAAGTGCTAAGGGGCCTAATACAACAGTATTAGGTTCAGGAGGAGAGAAACAAAAGTTCAGAGGCATATGGTCCGAATATGGTTTGGCGCGAACCGAGAAGTTATTTATGATTTCTAGAAAATTAAACGAACACACGCAGTAGTCAATAATTGAATTGCCCATTGCACCACAAAACGTAAACTCCCCAAATTCATCACCACTTATTCTACCGTTTACAATAACACCACCTATGTTTTTAAATAATTCCAAACATTTTCTGCCTTTCGCATCAACTATGTTGTCCTTAGATTTTCTCTCTTGTGATATAAAGGGTAAACCTTCAATTAAATGCCTATCAATTATTTGACCAGCGCCCGTACGAGCATTCAAGTCACCAATGATGCAAAAAGATTCAAACCTCAAATCATATAAAAAATTTTCGAACTTTTCAAAATCACCCATCCACTTAGTACAATTCAAATATCGTGGTATAAAGTGGAGATTCATATCACCAAATTTAGAAGAAAGCGTTACCTTATCAGAAAAAACATTGAAAAAAAGATTATATCTATTTTGAATAGACTTTTTAAAACCGAACAAAGAGCCTCCGCTTGCGCGGCCAGCTCTATGGAATTTAACAGCATCTTCCCAATACAATACATAATTATCAAAGAAATGAACAAACTCCAATTTATTTTCACTTAGTACATTTGTCTCGAACAAAAAGAATATATCAAATTTATTTATATAATGAAAGAAATTACAAAAACTAAGCTTACTTTTCAAGTTAGCTACATTATAAGCTACCAATTGACAGACTTCTCGTTGCTAGTGTTGACTCCCATCATGTGTAGAGGACTTCGCTGCTATTGTATCCAAGCAGTACATACAGAGCTAGCTTCACGAAACCATTCGGTCCTCTTGTCCATGGACTTAGAAAAGGCTTTTGAAAAAGTAACTTACTTTGGAGTAATACAACAACTCCACGACTGGGGAATCCATTCAAACTTATTGAAGGTGATCTATTCCTTCATGTCTAACAGAAGAATAAAGGTACGTGTCAATGGCTACTATTCATAGACAACACAATCGAAAACGGTGTGCCACAAGGATCTCCAATTTCAACAATGTTGTACAATACGTATGTTAATTCGCTTTTAAATGAATTGAACACTGGTGATCCACATATCAAATCAACTCTAACATTCGCCGACAACATTTTCGTTTTAAGTTCTGGTAGCCCAGAAAAAGTTGCCCATGCGCTCAATCAAATCATACAGAAAGCACAAACTTGGTGCACAAATACTGGAGCTAAACTACCTGTTGAAAAAATGGAAGTTCTGCATATATGCAGAAAAAGATCTTGTCCGAACACAACTATCAATCTTAACTACTCTGCTTTTCTCCTTAAAGAAAAATTAAGAATTCTTGGTCTGATTTGCTCGAAAACTTGGAAATGGCATGCACACGCGAAGTTTGTAGCTGACAAGCTCAACAAATCCTTGAATATATAAAAATTATCTGCCAAAAACACAAAGGACCGCACCAGAACACATCTATAAATATAGCACAAGCCCTCATACGGGGTGCCACACAACATAGCCTTTCCATCTATTCACACTGGACAAAAGGGAACGATCAGATGATCCAAATCAAAATGAATGCACTACTACGAAAGTCTATTGGAGCTCTACCATCTACACCTATTGATGCTTTATTGGCAGAAACAAACACACCATATTTTTTAGAAACAAAACAAAGTACACAAACCAAAATTGTTATACAAAGCCTCATAGACTGCAAACATCCGCTGCACGAAATATGCAGATCTGGTTGCACAGTTTCCAAAAAAACGAAAATAAAAAGTGCACTCTATAATTCTATCCGATACCTCACATTTACTAATATCACCATACCAGAAACAGTTAATTACGACATCGATTCAACACCTTGGCTTTTCCCAAAAAGCAACATTGACATATCTCTAGCCAAAACGCTGAAGGAACGAACACCGCCCGACATCTACAGAAAAAAATTTGCTGAAAAAATAACTACAGGACAATTTAATTGCATACTATACACAGACGCCTCGACATCAGAAGAAGCAACAAGTTATTGTGTATATAGATACGACAATAAATGTGACAAGATCCTCTCACAAAAACTTACAACCCCAAACCAAAGTCCTTTTGTTGGAGAGGTAATGGCATTGGTTGAAGCATTCCAAATTGCCAACGAAAGACATGATACAACCGCTATTTGCAGTGACTCTTTGAGTGCAATACGCAAGATACTCAACAACAAAAACAAAACACCAATCTTTCATCTTCTACGTTCAATTATCCGCTCCAACTTCCCTAGAATTCACTTAATATGGTCCCCAGGACACACAGGAATTCCAGGAAACGAAAAAACGCCTTTGGAATTTATAATACCCCCGTTTGCATCTTCAATGTTCAAAATTGTCTCTGACAATATACGACGAGAAGCAGAAATACGTTGGAATAACTCCAATTCCTTTTTAAGACAACCTTAGGACAAGTGACCTACAACGAGTCATTGAACCGATTACAATCAGTGCAGCTCTCTCGGATAAGGCTAGGTCATACCTTGTTCAACAAAGCTCATCTTTATAAAAACGAACCTACACCACTTTGCAGCTTCTGTCAGGAAACTCAAACCTTAGACCATGTTCTTCAAAGATGCCCATTAACAAGAACACACTTTGCAAACAACATCCCACCGTTACAAAAACTCCTAGATACAACTATTCATCCAGATAACTCACTGCTTTTCCCGCTACTAAATAAACATAAACTTAATCAAATTTAACCTATTTACATACATTTCAAAATCAACTTTTCTACTCAAAACGATCAACTAACTATATTCCTTAACACTATATACATTTATTATTTTAACAGCCGTATGGGCCTAGCACCCCGGCGCTATCTATTCCGGCCGATATAAATTTATTTGTATTAATACCTGTGATAAAATAAAATAAATGTTGTTGTTGTTTAAGTAAAGGTCCGCCTGACCTCATATTTCTTCGACTCATCCACCGGCATTTTCGACCTTGTCGAAAGAACTCATTCTCGTTCTCGTTCACCTGCTTTTAAGGCTAGGTACACCTATGGTTGATGAGACCATGGTTGCTGTTATTAATTCAAATGATACTTTTTTAATAATATTTAAAGATTACTTTTATTTAACAAGATTAAGATCGAGGTAATGCGTGATACTTTTACAAAAGAAAGATAGATAAGAAGGAAGCAAAAATTATGTACATGTCAAAGTGACAAGCAAGGAAATTGTATTAGATTTTGTTTTACTTTTTTTTATAACTACTAGATTTTTAACATTCCGCCCACCTCAACGTCTCCATTAGAATGTTGAACCTCTGATTGGTCTTCTGTGTGTAGACTGGTAAGGGACATAGCTTGACAACGGGTCGCTTCAATGTTGATGATTGAGTCTTGATGGTGACGACTCTTACGAGTCCATCCAACCCTGGATGAGTTTCGATTACTCGGGCAAGTGGTCATTTTGTTGGAGGATACCGCTCGTCTAAGACTAAGACTAGTGTTCCTACTTTCAGAGATGGCATAGCTTCATGCCATTTTGCAAATTCTTGAAGACGCTGTAGATATTGGATTGACCACCTCTGCCAAAATCTTTCTAACATCTGTCTTAAATGTTGAAAACGAGACAGCCTTGATTCTGGAACATGGAGTAATGAGGGTCCAGGTACGGTACTGATTGCATTTCCAATAATGAAATGACCTGGGGTTAATGCTTCGAGGTCTTCAGAGTCATCAGAAAGTGGACGAATTGGTCGAGAATTTAGGACTGCTTCTATCTGTACTAATAAGGTAGAAAATTCTTCATATGTTAAACGAGACTCGCCAATTGTTCGCTTGATATGGAATTTTGCGGACTTGACAGCCGCTTCCCATTTTCCGCCAAAATGAGGTGCCGCTGGAGGATTAAACTGCCATTTGGTTCCATCATTAGCTAGTACATTTATTATGTGTTCGCTTTCCTTGGAAGCAGCTTTAAAAAGTTTTCTTAGTTCGGCGTCAGCGCCTGTTAAATTTGTACCGCAATCGCTTGTTAAGGAAGCACAAATACGTCGTCGACCTACAAACCTCTTGTAGGCTGCTAGAAAACCTTCCGATGAATAGTCTGTGGCTATTTCCAGATGAACAGCTGATGGTGAGAAACAAACAAATACGATTAGATAACCCTTATAGGTTTTTGCTGCTCTTCCTCCAAGTTTTTAAAATAAAGGGCCCGGCGTAATCCACACCGGAATGTAAGAATGGACGAGAGGGAATGGTACGATTGACAGGAAGTTGACCCATGAGTTGACACATTTATGTACAAATGAGCGCACGTAACTACAGCCTCCAAGAATCCAGTATGTTCTTCGCAATGTTGCAAGCATCAACTGCACACCGCCATGAAGAGTTGCTTGATGAGTATGGTCCAAATCAAGCTTGGTGAAGGTTGAATCTTTCGGTAATATGATAGGATGTTTCATGTCTGGGTCTATTTGTGCATTCCGAAGCCGCCCACCAATTCGCAGAACTCCTTGTGAGTCAAGAAATGGCGTAAGCCGATGAAGAGGGCTATTGCGTGTAACAGGTTCTAAAATAGAAAGTTGATTAATTTCAGTTTTAAAATATAAAAGTTGTATTTTGCGTATCCAAAATGATTTTGCTGTTTCAATCTCTAATGGTGTTAAAGGGCATTCATTAGTTGATGTACTGAGGGTTAATTTTGCATTTTCAATTTCTTCAGACGTGAATGAACTTGGAGTTGATTTATCAGTGGCTTTTCGCAATAAGACTCGCATTGTGTTTCGTAATATAGCACGTTTGCACCATGCAGTGATTCGCAAAAGTCTCGACAAAGATGAATAACGTTGAAGAAGATCCCATGTTTGTCTATTTAGAAATTGTATAGTTGTAGCTCCTAGTGTATGACGTTCTTCATGATCTACGTTAGAATCTGGAGCCGGGATTATGTTTGGCCACTTATCTGAAGTCAGCTGGAGCCACCGTGGTCCTTTCCACCAAAGATCACTTTCAGCTAACTGGCGTGGTGAAACTCCTCTAGATGGGAGGTCTGCAGGGTTGTGCTCACCTGAAATGTGATGCCAATTTGCTTTTGGCAATATTGGGTGACTCGATTTCGGACAAACTCTTTCCATCTCGATGGCTCACCTTGAATCCAATTAAGCGCAGTACTGGAGTCAGTCTAGAGGTGAATGGGAGCTGCATGCAAATCAAGAACATAGACTACGTGCTTCACCAGCTTCGTAAGCATTAACGCTGCAGTCAATTCCAGCTGTGGAATTGTGACTCGAACAGTTCTTGGTCGTTTTGAAGACTTTTCAGAGCGCTTAGTTGGAGTTACCTTTGTTTTTGATGATAAGATTGTAATATTCGTTTCATTTTCTTTTGCCACACGAATATAAACGACAGCTCCAAGAGCTAGTTGTGTGGCATCGGAAAACCCATGTAGTTCGATTGATAAAGAACAAGGAGTTATTCCAAGCCATCGGGGCACAGATATCAAGGAGAGATCACTGAGCTGGTTGATGTAACTTTTCCATCGACTTTCAAATGATTTGGATATTGGTTGATCCCATTCAAAGCCTGCAAGCCAGAGTTCTTGTATAAACAACTTGGCCCTGACCACGATAGGAGAGAGCCAACCCAAGGGATCGAAAAGTTGAGCTGCTCTAGATAGCACTGTGCGTTTTGTGTATATTGCTGGTTCCTGCTGATGTACTGGGATGAAAATAAATCGATCCAATGTAGGCTGCCAGTTCAATCCCAGTGTTCGGTGAACAGGACCGTCTTCTATGGAAATAAATGGGGTCGCTGCTCGATTTTGCTCCGGAACATTTGCGATTAAATTTTTGTTATTGGCTGCCCATTTTTGCAATTGAAATCCACCTGCTTCAAAGAAATGAGTAATTTGAGAAATTCGATTCTTACCTTCTTGTACTGTAGCTGCTCCATCGTACACATCATCTACGTAAGTATTCTTTTTGATAACATCTTTGACGTCTGGAAATCGATAACTTTCATCCTCGGCTAACTGATGTAGGACAAATTGAATGTTTGAACAACAACAACAACTTAAAGGTGCTACCACTCATTGTTTTGGCTGGAGATATAGCTATTTCGTGCTTTGCCACTTTTGCACTCATCAGTCTCCTTTTTTGTGGTGCTGAGCTTTAATCCAATTTTATTTGAAAAACTTTTTATGCACACCATAGGTTTCGAACCCACGCATATCAGATTTGCTCAGTCTTAGAAGTCGTGTGCACTACGCACTCCACTACTTCAGACCACTGACGTCACAGGTCGAGATGTGATAGTTGTTTGCCAAATGCATTTGAAGCATCAACATTTTTATAAGCTCCTTTTTGCTAAAAATGGAGCTGATTTGGTTCCGTATGTGACTGTGGTAAGCACACATTCTTGAATGTTAGAACCTTCAGTCCATAAAATACGTTGGTAATTCCAGTCATACGGGTGCACTTCGATTTGCTGAAACATTTTTTTTACATCAGCAAACTCATTAACCCTCCACCTGGTCAGAACATCAGGAAGATCTACTTGCAGTTTTTTACCTTCGTGGGGGAAGTCGTTAAGAGATTTTCCCTTATCTGTTTTCAGAGATCCGTTAAAAACGACTCTTAATATGGTCGTTGAGCTGCAACTGCGAAGAACACCATGATGAGGTAAATAAAACATCTGATCATTGTTTTGAGTTTGTGTCGGTACTCGTAGCATATGTCCAAGTTGTTCATACTCTGTAATAAAGTAAGAATAATCAGTGGCAAATTCTGTGTTTTGAACAAAACGGTTTTTTAATCGGCTTAAAAACTTTAAAGCTGGAGATCTCGAATCTCCGAATGATGCTGGAACTGATTTGAAAGGAAGACGTACGATAAATCGCCCTACGGCATCACGAGAATGTGTGGATTGGAATATATTCTCGCATTCTTCTTCTTCTGGAGTAAGTGTATCGACAGAAGATTTAAAAGATTCGTCTTGCATCTAAAACTTTTGCACTAAGTCATCTAGGTGATCATCTGTACAGCAGTGAAACGATTTTGCTTCTGATGGGAGCTATTGATGTTGATGATCCTGAAATAATCCACCCCAGAGATGTACGTTGTGCTATTGGTGCTCCTTCAGGTCCTTTGATAAGTCCATTTTGCAGGACTTGTCCATACATCTCTACTCCGAGAATGAGGTCTACACGACCAGGTTGGTGATATTCCGGATCCGCTAGATCAATATTTTGCAAATGTGCCCAGTCAGAATGTTTGGACACAGCCGATGGTAAAAGGTTGGTAAGTTTTGATAAGATATATGCGTTAAAACTGCAAGTGAATTCGCTTGTGCAATATTTCAGATTAATAGTTACCATGCCCTTTGATTGATGAGATGAGGAGGAATCACCTCCAATACCAACTATAGATAAAGATGTGTACGATCGAGGTAGCTGGAGAAGGTTTATGAGGTATTCTGAAACAAGGTTAACTTCTGAGCCCTCGTCAAGGAAGGCTCGGACAACATATGACTCCAAAACTGGATACTACTTTCACTAATGCAGTGGTGAGAAGCGTTGTTGATCTGGGAGGCTTGGTTGTACAGGTGACATTAGAAACGGCAGAAACACAATTAATGCTGTTGCTTGGAATGGCTTCATTAGATGCCACAGTTGAATTGATGAATGTTTTTTCCTGATGTATGGTTGTATGGTGACGTCGTCCACATTTTGTTGGTGTGGTTGGTGTTGGCGAGGCCCGAGACAATTGAAGCATAGTTTCAATTGTTTAATAAGCTCTAAGCGATTTGCTAGAGTCTTTGATAAGAAACCTGGACAAGAAGAGATATAGTGCTAGCCTTGACAATTAAAACATACCTGTTTTGTTTGCTGCGCAGCTGCATGATGGGCTTTCGCCTTAACTTGCTGCCTTGAGCTGGATGATTGAGATTTGTTTTGCGATGAAGTAGCGCGTTCAAAGGCTTCAAGCGATCGAATTCGGGTTAAAATAAATTCTTCAGTGCCGCCCATGTGGGTGGCTCGGTTGAAGGTCCTAGTGACTTTTCCCATTCCTTAATAGAAGCACCATCTAGTTTACGAGAAACGATATGTGTAAGTACATCATTCCACTGATTCACATCACGACCAAGACCTTCAAGCGACCCCAAAGCTTTATTAAAGTCGTTAAACAAGGTCTCCAATTTAGAAGAAGATTCCTCGTTAACAGCTTTGGCTGAAATAATAGCTTGAACTGCTGCGTCGACATGTAGTCTTTTATTATCATAATAAGAGATCATGTCGTCCCAAGCGATTTGGAAGTTTGATGCCGTAACTGATACACCATGTAGACGTGATGCCGCCTTACCTACGAGACATCCTTTTAAAAATTGAAGCTTTGTGACACAGGTAAGCGACGAACCAGCTCCAATGATTGCCATAAAGGAGTCTTTAAATGAAAGCCACTCAGAGAATTCGCCGATGAAAACTGGCAGAGGTAGTTTTGGTAGCTGGTGGTTATTTGCCAAAATCGGCGGTTTGGCAGACGTAGCAGCAAAAGCTTTCCCATCGCGATTTGGAACTTCTGATAACTTATCTTTCAAAGTAGACATGTGTTCGATGGCATCTACATAATTTTCTTTGCAGCTACGATACATTTTGTTTTTAAAGTAATTCTCTTCGAATTTTTGTCGTGTTTCAACTTTCAGTGATGCTTTGATGGCTGTGGCACTTTGGTGACTTTCTTTGAATAAAGTCCAATTTTCGCAGAGAGCATTTTTACGAGACTCTATTTTTGGGTTGTTGGGTTGGAACCCAATTTATCGAGCGATTCCTTAATAGTGTGGAATAACTCATACTGCTGTTCTAAAATGGCTGACAACTGTGTTGCATTAGACATTTAGTTTGTGGTTATGGACTGCACTTTTTCTCAAAAAAAATTATATAAATAATTATTTCGCGGTAAGTATAATCCGTTTCGAAGGACCATTAATGTTAATTTTAATTCAAATGATACTTTTTTAATAATATTTAAAGATTACTTTTATTTAACAAGATTAAGATCGAGGTAATGCGTGATACTTTTACAAAAGAAAGATAGATAAGAAGGAAGCAAAAACTATGTACATGTCAAAGTGACAAGCAAGGAAATTGTATTAGATTTTGTTTTACTTTTTTTTTTGTAACTGTACTAGATTTTTAACAGTTGCCCTCAACTTTGCGGATGTTTTGCAGCCACAACGAGGGAAAAAGAAAACGGCCAAAAGCTGGTTTTTGTTGCGGTAAAATTTACGGTAAAAAATCCCACCCTTACCTCCCAAGAAATGTGTTTACTTTTCAAGAAAGCAAATAATTTCTTAAGGCTCAGCCAGGGGTAGAAAACAACAACAAAATGTTACCATTATTACATTTAAAAGAAAAAAATCATTAGTGTGGCACATTAATTAAACAAAAATGACAATGAACAACCAAAAAAAATTACTACTACAAAAGGGACTTCCTCCAAGAATCAACAAACGGTTTTAAATCTTTAACATACCACGTTCCTCGGGAATTCCCGCGATCATCTATTAAGAGATATATCCAAGGTGACATCCTCTTGCTGACCTTGAAAGGTTCTAAATAATTTGCTGCATCGGCCAGCGCGAAATTCCTACGCCAAACGAGATCACCGGGTGATAATGCGCATCCCTCCTACGTAAATTATAAGTCTTCGCAGCCTTCTTTCCCGCTGCTCCCAAGTTGACAACTATGTCCTCTCTCAGTTTCCGAAACTGCCTATCAATTTCCGTTCTATCTGGGTCCCTATCGTTATCCCTAGTTCCTACATCATGGCCTTTAATTACAATGTTCCTACTGAAATTTGCGAAGTATGGCGGCACACCCAAAACCTCATGTTGAGACGTTCGGATTGCACAGGCCACTTTTACCAATTGCAAATCCCAACTCCGCTCGTTTTTCAATACATATGTCCGGAGCGTAGTCTTGATAATTTGATTTATTCGTTCCGCAGGATTCGCCTGCGGATGATAATTCGCCGTAAGCCGAAGTTGTGACCCGTGCACTTCGCTAAGCGTTTTCAGTTCCTTGCCACGGAACTGGGGACCGTTGTCACAGACGATCCACTTAGAAATCCCGAAAAGAAGAAACACGTTTTCTTTCAACTCCCGACATACCGCTTTAGCCGTTGCGGACCGTAACGCAAACAACAAGGGGAATTTTGTGAAATAGTCGACGACCGTTAAAATTTATAGGAATCCCTGCGACGATTTTGGTAATGGACCCACCAAGTCCACGCAAATCATTTCCCACGGTTGGGAACTTCCTACACGTGCGGTCATTAGACCCGCTGGTTTTTCGTTCATCGGTTTCACGCTTTCGCAAATTTTACAATTCCTAACATATTTCTAATACTTAAGCAAAAGTTTTCTTAACGTTCATGTGTCCTGAAAGCGGAGCATCATGGCACTCGTTAAGGATTCTCGTCCTATAACTTTTTCCTAACACTACCTTCCACTCCTCACCATTATTATGAACGACTATATGGTTCAACCTAACATATTTATAGAGCCGCCCAGTCTCAACTCGCCAAGATGGGTATTCTAACGGGCTCTTTTCTACCTGTGATTTCATTTTAATCACCCAAGGGTCCGAATCCGCCTCAGAGACACCAGCTACTTCTGGAACTCCTCGCGACAACATATCAGGAACGACATGTTCTTTGCCCTTTCGATGAATGATTATGAAATCAAATTGTTGGAGCCGAATGGCCCAACGAGCTAATCTACCCTGCGGGTCCTTAAGGTTGCTTAGCCAGACCAAAGAGTGGTGATCAGATACGACTGTAAATCGAACACCTTCGAGATACGGCCGCAACTTTTCAATTGCCCAAAGGACCGCTAAGCATTCCTTTTCGGTCGTAAAGTAATTCTTTTTATTCCTATTCAATTCGTTTTCGTGATTGTCGGTCACGGTATCGCGGCTTCCTGGAAGCTTTACGCTCATCAGGAAAGCCACCGTTGTTGACTCTCAGCGAAACTTTGCTTTCACACACACAATCACGGTTTCGACAAGTTGTTGGATGAGTTTCCAAAACTTGCCGAAACATAATGGCCGAGTTAAGACCCCTTCCCCACTATTCTTATTTTTCGAGAAAGTTAAAAGAAAAACAAAAATCGAGAAGAAGTCTTTTCTAGGCATTTTCCTGTTACTATTATTACGCGCGAGATTCGAGGTGTGAATTTCGTACCAACCATTAAGTTAAATTAAATTAAAAACGCGGCGTTAAAAACCCATTTGTACATAAGTGATTAAATGTTAATTTTAGTTAATCTACGTTAAAATATGAAAGTATGTTATTGTTGTTGATGTTTAAGTAAGGGTCCGCCTGACCTCATACTTCTTCGGCTCATCCGCCGGCATTTTCGACCTTGTCGAAAGAACTCGTTCTCGATCTCGATCACCTGCTTTTGTTGCTTTTGCAAAATAAAGGCTAGGTACACCTGTGGTTGATGAGACCATGGTTGCCCTCAACTTTGCCGATATTTTGCAGCCACAACTAAGGAAAAATAAATCAGCCAAAGGCTGGTTTTTGTTGCGGTAAAAATTTACCGTAACACTATTCAATGACCGACTTAAATAAAAAATGGCTTTTTCGCCATCCTCAAACTCCTGAGAAATACGGCCCGATGCCATAGTCCAACGCCTCCGTTTGTACAACAAACGGCCTTTAAAAATGCGGACATGTTAGAATCGGCGCCGTAACCAAGCACTCTTTGGCTTTCCTAAAACTTTCCAAAATTTGGCACGAAACGTCGATACCAAGACCTAGTCCCTACAAAACTCCTAATTTCCTTCACGTTTTTCAGTGGAGGAATCTTAATCATTCTTTCCACTTTTTCCGGGTCAATAAGAAGCCCGTTCCTATCAACTACATACCCTAGAAATTTTAAAGAAGGCCTACAGAAATTACACTTTTTCCTACCTACTTTTAAATCAGCTTCTCCTTACCTTTTAAGAACTTGTTTTAAAATGTCTAAGTGTCTATCGAAAGAATCGGTGACGACGATAATGTCATCCAAGTACACAAAGACGAACGGTTCTATGTAGGTCAGGAACTAAAACGTGGTCATTAAACTCTTCGACTTTCGATCACTCCAGCTTCCAACACCTCCTGGAGCTTCTGATCGATATGTTTCTGAATCTGTGGCGAAACAGGGTAATATCGTTGTTTTATCGGCTCTGCTCAACTAAATTGGTGCATTGGTCATTGTTTTAAAAAGTTCTTCTAACACTAGTTCTACCTCCCTATTTTCAGAATCGTTCAATTTCGATTTTTTCCCTAATCGCTACCATGTCTGTCATCGAGGCCAATCTTTCTTGGGTAGAAAAACTCCACACCCCTGATCTGAAATCCGGGACTATGCCCGATAGTGCCCAAAAATCGGCACCTAATATCAACTGATGTGGAAGATTCGGAATGACCAGACATTCTATCAAAAAGGATTTGTTTTCAATCTCCACTGGTAGAGAATCAGATCCAGCTACACCTACGCCTGCTCCATCTGCTAACGTTACTGACCCAACACTACTCTTTCCTAATTTTAAACCAAATTCTTTCAAGATTTTCCATCTGTCACCTCCTACGATAGTCCGGGTTGCTTCCTACCATTCGCCGCAAACGTGAAACTGAGTTGAACTCCTACACGTTGTTCGACAGCAGACGACCTTCCTAACGCCGACGGACTCCTTGTCCTGCAGACACAAGGGCCTGATCTCCATTCCCGAACACGTACAATCCCTACGATACACTCCTACAGCTCCACAACCGAAGCAACGTTTCTGAACTGTACATATCGAGGCTAAATGCCCTTCCTTGTTACATTTATAACACCTTACCGACTGCATAAATGGATTATCAGAAACTGGAGCAACAGCCGCTACTCGGTGTTGTCCAGACGAACTCGGTTGATAACCGCACTCCGGTTCCAACAAATTTTTGCCTCTAGAAGGCGGGGTAAAACTATCCAGTTTAAAAGCCAAGTTAAAAAATAAAATTTTAGAGAAAATTTAAAAAAAATCTATCGGTTTGTTTTTTGAGAAAATTCGAATTTTCGTTTTTTGACCAAAAAAATTGTATTACGGCCACTGTTAGTTTGTATCTTAAAAAAAATAGAAAAACGCCTAACGCGAAC
The DNA here is from genome assembly GCA_920104205.1 of Eupeodes latifasciatus. Lineage (NCBI taxonomy): Eukaryota > Metazoa > Arthropoda > Insecta > Diptera > Syrphidae > Eupeodes > Eupeodes latifasciatus. Next base: position 236,154,444 of record OV049924.1, read on the forward strand.
CTGCTCAAAACCTTAACTTCCAAGTTTGAACTCAATCGACCCAATGGTTTGGGCTGTAGGAGCGTGGACAGACAGACAAAACAGACCGGACGGAATCGCGGGACCCACTTTTTTCGACTTCTCTACCATCGTAATTTCATGTTTGATTAAAATCTCGAGTTCGAAATTTTGCACGAATGCAAAACTTGCCATATAGTTCCTATATGTCGCAAGTAAAAAGTGATGTGGTATGCATAAACATTCTGTCTTTGATTACTATGAATTTAATGATGAGACGTTTCGGTCCCCACTTGAAAAATAAACAAACTTGAAACAACACTTGAAGAGCATTATGTTACTATAAATAATGATTTCAAGAAAGAACTCTAGGATGAAGAATAAACATTCAAAACGAAGAATGTGCAGACTAATAAAAAACCAAATTTATTATCATGCTTATGCATAACACCTCCCCTCTTAAAATTAAAATTATATTTTTTTTCGAATTAATAACGATTTGACCAATTATTTAAATTATGTTTGTTTTTTATATATAAGAAATCGGGCTTTTTTGGTCACTTCATCCAAGGCAATGGGTGTACTTTGGCTTTTGATTATTATTTTATTAACAAGAAATTAGGGATGAGAAGGACAGCCTATGCTATCGTAGCTTTTGATCTGTCTTTCCTTTCAAGGAATGGGGAAAATGGGGAATGCATTAAATTGGAATGGACATATGTTCCTACCTACGATCTAAATGATCGTAAAGTGCTGGACTCGTTCGTTCACGATGACCAAAAGCGCCACCTATGTGTGAAAGAAACAAAGGCCATATTATGCCCCAAAGGAAGGAAACCCAAACTTTCTTTCTCTGAGAGGAGACCTTTCATCCGGTGACAGGTTAACATGAAGTTGAGGAAAGTATGATATTTCTTTCGAATATCAACCAGCTAAGAGTAAGTGTCACCGCAAATAATAGTGCTTACATTGAAAAGTTACTCGGCATACACATATCGCTCATTAACCTGTAATTCAAAAAACAAGACAATACTTTTGTTTAAATTTAAAAAAAAAAAAAAAAAAATTAAAATTAGAAAATCCGAACAAGGATTCGGAAAGATATAGCTGGCGTTTGCCTAACACCGGAGTAAAGATCCTTAGTTATTGGCAGAGATTGGGATCATCTGAAAAATTAGAAATTCAGAAAGACGACAAAAACATACATACGTGAGTCAACGACGTCGTCGGCCTAGTTAAGAAAATTCACATTAACCTTCAAACGTACTCACTAGGCAGCTTTGGAAGTACTCGACTTGGTAGAAGTTAATGGGTTGGATGAGGATTCTTTGACATGGACCGGTGGCGAAATCGACCTCGAGTCAGTCGAATTTGATTCGCAACAATATGACCAGTTAAGAAGAAACATCCTTGAAAATCAAAATGCGCTTCCAGAACTAGTGGTTTCAGGCAAATTCATCTACAAGCGTATACGGTTTAGAACGGGTGATATAAATGAAGAGGATTCACTGTGGCGTCTCTGGTTGCCGGATACACTCATTGACGAATGCATTAAACTCGCTCATAACACAAAACTAAGTTGCCATAGTGGCTTCGCGAAAACTTATGCGCGTATCAGAGACAAGTATTATTGGCCTAAGATGGCGAAAGACATTAAAACGTATGTAAGTACATGTGAAATCTGCAAAATGGTCAAGGCACCAAATTCGATTTTACGCCACCCATCATGCGACAAACCGTAACCGAAAGACCAATACAACGGCTTTATATTGATTTTCTTGGTCCGTACCCTCGAACGAAAAGAGGAAATTTATTCGTCTTTATTGTAGTCGATCACTACACCAAATTTGTTTTTTTGAAAGCAATGCCGAAAGCAACCTCGGCTAGGGTCGTTCAGTTCCTAGAAACGGAAATATTTCACACTTTCGGGACCCCTGAGCATATACATTCGGACAACGGACGTCAATTCACGTCCAACGATTTCAAAAACTTCTTGTCTAACTACGGTGTTAACCATGTACGAACGGCGGTATATTCTCCTCAGGCAAATAATTCCGAAAGAGTAAACCGGAGTCTCCTGAGCAAACTTAGAGTCTTAATATCCAAAGAGCAAGACGATTGGGACACGCACCTGTCCAGTGTAGCATGCTCCTTGCGATCGGACATGCACGATTCTTTAGGATGTCAGCCGTACTTTGCTTTATTCGGTCAAAATATGGTTACTCACGGAAGTACCTATAAAATACTTCGAAACCTGAATGCTCTAGGAGACCCGGAAATGCTCGTTTTGCCTAACGTACCGAAAACAGCCCTAGTTAGACAGAAGTTGTCCGATAATTTGCTCAGGGCACACGTTAAGTCCAAGAATTCGTATAACTCTAGATCAAAACAAGTGACTTACCAAGAAGGGCAGGAGGTATTTCATCGAAACTTTGCCCAAAGTAATTTTGTGCGTGGCATTAACGCAAAATTGCTTCCTAAGTTCCTGAAGTCCCGGGTGAAAAAAGTCATTGGCAATTGCATGTATGAACTTGAGTCGCGATCAGGTAAGCCCTTGGGCTTTTTCCATTCGAAAGACATGCGCCAATGATTTTCCGGAAAACAAACCTGAAAAAAAAGGAACATCACAAAGTATCGACCTAATGTTTCCAGTTAAAAGCATAAATAAGAACGTAAAAATACTTATCTGACTGACAACTGCCCGGCTAGTAAATGGGTTCACGCCCCACATTGTGTCTGGCTAGAATTAATTTGATTTTAGTTGCGGCATAGATGTTTGAATCAAAATCAATAATACACGGTTGAAATAAAAATCATGTGAACTGTCGCGAAGCTAAGAAAACGACATAAACTCTTTGTATTAAACATTACTAGGGGTAACGAAATCGGTGCGCGATTAAGGAAATGCTTTTTTTGTTTTGTGTGTTGTTTATATTTTATAAACATTAAAATAGTGCGAATTACCGACGGCATATCATAAATTCCATTCAATATTAACGATATTGAAACTTGTCAAACGGTACCAACCGAAAACACTATATTTGTGTTTTGTTTACATTTTTTTTACATCCCGATATTGATAGCGGTCGTAGAATAGCTGTAAGTAGCGTTGGACGGAATGTAGGAACGTTAATTTCAAAACAAATCATTTCACTCACTGGGTGGGAACAAGGGACAACACTATAATATGGGTTAGCACCGTTAGCTTTCACACATGAATATGCAATTCAACGCACAATTTGTCTTGGGATTTGGGATATTCGTATCCAGCAATTTGCTTTTGATTTCACCATTCACCTTCACAGCACTAACTTCCCGAATTTCCCGATCGACACGACACTAAAATACGTGGGTTCATTTGCATATTCCTGGCAAGATTTGCCTGAAAAATGCAAAGCCCTGTAACCGAATTCGAATGATTCTAAATAAATTTTGCTACACGTACATGGCGACGGCGACCGTCGGATTGTCGGAATGAAACTGAAAGGCAATGGGTGTACTTTGGCTTTTGATTATTATTTTATTAACAAGAAATTAGGGATGAGAAGGACAGCCTATGCTATCGTAGCTTTTGATCTGTCTTTCCTTTCAAGGAATGGGGAAAATGGGGAATGCATTAAATTGGAATGGACATATGTTCCTACCTACGATCTAAATGATCGTAAAGTGCTGGACTCGTTCGTTCACGATGACCAAAAGCGCCACCTATGTGTGAAAGAAACAAAGGCCATATTATGCCCCAAAGGAAGGAAACCCAAACTTTCTTTCTCTGAGAGGAGACCTTTCATCCGGTGACAGGTTAACATGAAGTTGAGAAAAGTATGATATTTCTTTCGAATATCAACCAGCTAAGAGTAAGTGTCACCGCAAATAATAGTGCTTACATTGAAAAGTTACTCGGCATACACATATCGCTCATTAACCTGTAATTCAAAAAAAAAGAATACTTTTGTTTAAATTAAAAAAAAAAAAAAATTAAAATTAGAAAATCCGAACAAGGATTCGGAAAGATATAGCTGGCGTTTGCCTAACACCGGAGTAAAGATCCTTAGTTATTGGCAGAGATTGGGATCATCTGAAAAATTAGAAATTCAGAAAGGCGACAAAAACGTACATACGTGAGTCAACGACGTCGTCGGCCTAGTTAAGAAAATTCACATTAACCTTCAAACGTACTCACTAGGCAGCTTTGGAAGTACTCGACTTGGTAGAAGTTAATGGGTTGGATGAGGATTCTTTGACATGGACCGGTGGCGAAATCGACCTCGAGTCAGTCGAATTTGATTCGCAACAATATGACCAGTTAAGAAGAAACATCCTTGAAAATCAACATGCGCTTCCAGACCTAGTGGTTTCAGGCAAATTCATCTACAAGCGTATACGGTTTAGAACGGGTGATATAAATGAAGAGGATTCACTGTGGCGTCTCTGGTTGCCGGATACACTCATTGACGAATGCATTAAACTCGCTCATAACACAAAACTAAGTTGCCATAGTGGCTTCGCGAAAACTTATGCGCGTATCAGAGACAAGTATTATTGGCCTAAGATGGCGAAAGACATTAAAACGTATGTAAGTACATGTGAAATCTGCAAAATGGTCAAGGCACCAAATTCGATTTTACGCCCACCCATCATGCGACAAACCGTAACCGAAAGACCAATACAACGGCTTTATATTGATTTTCTTGGTCCGTACCCTCGAACGAAAAGAGGAAATTTATTCGTCTTTATTGTAGTCGATCACTACACCAAATTTGTTTTTTTGAAAGCAATGCCGAAAGCAACCTCGGCTAGGGTCGTTCAGTTCCTAGAAACGGAAATATTTCACACTTTCGGGACCCCTGAGCATATACATTCGGACAACGGACGTCAATTCACGTCCAACGATTTCAAAAACTTCTTGTCTAACTACGGTGTTAACCATGTACGAACGGCGGTATATTCTCCTCAGGCAAATAATTCCGAAAGAGTAAACCGGAGTCTCCTGAGCAAATTTAGAGTCTTAATATCCAAAGAGCAAGACGATTGGGACACGCACCTGTCCAGTGTAGCATGCTCCTTGCGATCGGACATAAACGATTCTTTAGGATGTCAGCCGTACTTTGCTTTATTCGGTCAAAATTTGGTTACTCACGGAAGTACCTATAAAATACTTCGAAACCTGAATGCTCTAGGAGACCCGGAAATGCTCGTTTTGCCTAACGTACCGAAAACAGCCCTAGTTAGACAGAAGTTGTCCGATAATTTGCTCAGGGCACACGTTAAGTCCAAGAATTCGTATAACTCTAGATCAAAACAAGTGACTTACCAAGAAGGGCAGGAGGTATTTCATCGAAACTTTGCCCAAAGTAATTTTGTGCGTGGCATTAACGCAAAATTGCTTCCTAAGTTCCTGAAGTCCCGGGTGAAAAAAGTCATTGGCAATTGCATGTATGAACTTGAGTCGTGATCAGGTAAGCCCTTGGGCTTTTTCCATTCGAAAGACATGCGCCAATGATTTTCCGGAAAACAAACCTGAAAAAAAAAGGAACATCACAAAGTATCGACCTAATGTTTCCAGTTAAAAGCATAAATAAGAACGTAAAAATACTTATCTGACTGACAACTGCCCGGCTAGTAAATGGGTTCACGCCCCACATTGTGTCTGGCTAGAATTAATTTGATTTTAGTTGCGGCATAGATGTTTGAATCAAAATCAATAATACACGGTTGAAATAAAAATCATGTGAACTGTCGCGAAGCTAAGAAAACGACATAAACTCTTTGTATTAAACATTACTAGGGGTAACGAAATCGGTGCGCGATTAAGGAAATGCTTTTTTTGTTTTGTGTATTGTTTATATTTTATAAACATCAAAATAGTGCGAATTACCGACGGCATATCATAAATTCCATTCAATATTAACGATATTGAAACTTGTCAAACGGTACCAACCGAAAACACTATATTTGTGTTTTGTTTACATTTTTTTTACATCCCGATATTGATAGCGGTCGTAGAATAGCTGTAAGTAGCGTTGGACGGAATGTAGGAACGTTAATTTCAAAACAAATCATTTCACTCACTGGGTGGGAACAAGGGACAACACTATAATATGGGTTAGCACCGTTAGCTTTCACACATGAATATGCAATTCAACGCACAATTTGTCTTGGGATTTGGGATATTCGTATCCAGCAATTTGCTTTTGATTTCACCATTCACCTTCACAGCACTAACTTCCCGAATTTCCCGATCGACACGACACTAAAATACGTGGGTTCATTTGCATATTCCTGGCAAGATTTGCCTGAAAATGCAAAGCCCTGTAACCGAATTCGAATGATTCTAAATAAATTTTGCTACACGTACATGGCGACGGCGACCGTCGGATTGTCGGAATGAAACTGAAAGGCAATGGGTGTACTTTGGCTTTTGATTATTATTTTATTAACAAGAAATTAGGGATGAGAAGGACAGCCTATGCTATCGTAGCTTTTGATCTGTCTTTCCTTTCAAGGAATGGGGAAAATGGGGAATGCATTAAATTGGAATGGACATATGTTCCTACCTACGATCTAAATGATCGTAAAGTGCTGGACTCGTTCGTTCACGATGACCAAAAGCGCCACCTATGTGTGAAAGAAACAAAGGCCATATTATGCCCCAAAGGAAGGAAACCCAAACTTTCTTTCTCTGAGAGGAGACCTTTCATCCGGTGACAGGTTAACATGAAGTTGAGGAAAGTATGATATTTCTTTCGAATATCAACCAGCTAAGAGTAAGTGTCACCGCAAATAATAGTGCTTACATTGAAAAGTTACTCGGCATACACATATCGCTCATTAACCTGTAATTCAAAAAAAAAGAATACTTTTGTTTAAATTTAAAAAAAAAAAAAAATTAAAATTAGAAAATCCGAACAAGGATTCGGAAAGATATAGCTGGCGTTTGCCTAACACCGGAGTAAAGATCCTTAGTTATTGGCAGAGATTGGGATCATCTGAAAAATTAGAAATTCAGAAAGGCGACAAAAACGTACATACGTGAGTCAACGACGTCGTCGGCCTAGTTAAGAAAATTCACATTAACCTTCAAACGTACTCACTAGGCAGCTTTGGAAGTACTCGACTTGGTAGAAGTTAATGGGTTGGATGAGGATTCTTTGACATGGACCGGTGGCGAAATCGACCTCGAGTCAGTCGAATTTGATTCGCAACAATATGACCAGTTAAGAAGAAACATCCTTGAAAATCAACATGCGCTTCCAGACCTAGTGGTTTCAGGCAAATTCATCTACAAGCGTATACGGTTTAGAACGGGTGATATAAATGAAGAGGATTCACTGTGGCGTCTCTGGTTGCCGGATACACTCATTGACGAATGCATTAAACTCGCTCATAACACAAAACTAAGTTGCCATAGTGGCTTCGCGAAAACTTATGCGCGTATCAGAGACAAGTATTATTGGCCTAAGATGGCGAAAGACATTAAAACGTATGTAAGTACATGTGAAATCTGCAAAATGGTCAAGGCACCAAATTCGATTTTACGCCCACCCATCATGCGACAAACCGTAACCGAAAGACCAATACAACGGCTTTATATTGATTTTCTTGGTCCGTACCCTCGAACGAAAAGAGGAAATTTATTCGTCTTTATTGTAGTCGATCACCACCAAATTTGTTTTTTTGAAAGCAATGCCGAAAGCAACCTCGGCTAGGGTCGTTCAGTTCCTAGAAACGGAAATATTTCACACTTTCGGGACCCCTGAGCATATACATTCGGATAACGGACGTCAATTCACGTCCAACGATTTCGAAAACTTCTTGTCTAACTACGGTGTTAACCATGTACGAACGGCGGTATATTCTCCTCAGGCAAATAATTCCGAAAGAGTAAACCGGAGTCTCCTGAGCAAACTTAGAGTCTTAATATCCAAAGAGCAAGACGATTGGGACACGCACCTGTCCAGTGTAGCATGCTCCTTGCGATCGGACATGCACGATTCTTTAGGATGTCAGCCGTACTTTGCTTTATTCGGTCAAAATATGGTTACTCACGGAAGTACCTATAAAATACTTCGAAACCTGAATGCTCTAGGAGACCCGGAAATGCTCGTTTTGCCTAACGTACCGAAAACAGCCCTAGTTAGACAGAAGTTGTCCGATAATTTGCTCAGGGCACACGTTAAGTCCAAGAATTCGTATAACTCTAGATCAAAACAAGTGACTTACCAAGAAGGGCAGGAGGTATTTCATCGAAACTTTGCCCAAAGTAATTTTGTGCGTGGCATTAACGCAAAATTGCTTCCTAAGTTCCTGAAGTCCCGGGTGAAAAAAGTCATTGGCAATTGCATGTATGAACTTGAGTCGCGATCAGGTAAGCCCTTGGGCTTTTTCCATGCGAAAGACATGCGCCAATGATTTTCCGGAAAACAAACCTGAAAAAAAAGGAACATCACAAAGTATCGACCTAATGTTTCCAGTTAAAAGCATAAATAAGAACGTAAAAATACTTATCTGACTGACAACTGCCCGGCTAGTAAATGGGTTCACGCCCCACATTGTGTCTGGCTAGAATTAATTTGATTTTAGTTGCGGCATAGATGTTTGAATCAAAATCAATAATACACGGTTGAAATAAAAATCATGTGAACTGTCGCGAAGCTAAGAAAACGACATAAACTCTTTGTATTAAACATTACTAGGGGTAACGAAATCGGTGCGCGATTAAGGAAATGCTTTTTTTGTTTTGTGTGTTGTTTATATTTTATAAACATTAAAATAGTGCGAATTACCGACGGCATATCATAAATTCCATTCAATATTAACGATATTGAAACTTGTCAAACGGTACCAACCGAAAACACTATATTTGTGTTTTGTTTACATTTTTTTTACATCCCGATATTGATAGCGGTCGTAGAATAGCTGTAAGTAGCGTTGGACGGAATGTAGGAACGTTAATTTCAAAACAAATCATTTCACTCACTGGGTGGGAACAAGGGACAACACTATAATATGGGTTAGCACCGTTAGCTTTCACACATGAATATGCAATTCAACGCACAATTTGTCTTGGGATTTGGGATATTCGTATCCAGCAATTTGCTTTTGATTTCACCATTCACCTTCACAGCACTAACTTCCCGAATTTCCCGATCGACACGACACTAAAATACGTGGGTTCATTTGCATATTCCTGGCAAGATTTGCCTGAAAAATGCAAAGCCCTGTAACCGAATTCGAATGATTCTAAATAAATTTTGCTACACGTACATGGCGACGGCGACCGTCGGATTGTCGGAATGAAACTGAAAGGCAATGGGTGTACTTTGGCTTTTGATTATTATTTTATTAACAAGAAATTAGGGATGAGAAGGACAGCCTATGCTATCGTAGCTTTTGATCTGTCTTTCCTTTCAAGGAATGGGGAAAATGGGGAATGCATTAAATTGGAATGGACATATGTTCCTACCTACGATCTAAATGATCGTAAAGTGCTGGACTCGTTCGTTCACGATGACCAAAAGCGCCACCTATGTGTGAAAGAAACAAAGGCCATATTATGCCCCAAAGGAAGGAAACCCAAACTTTCTTTCTCTGAGAGGAGACCTTTCATCCGGTGACAGGTTAACATGAAGTTGAGGAAAGTATGATATTTCTTTCGAATATCAACCAGCTAAGAGTAAGTGTCACCGCAAATAATAGTGCTTACATTGAAAAGTTACTCGGCATACACATATCGCTCATTAACCTGTAATTCAAAAAAAAAAGACAATACTTTTGTTTAAATTTAAAAAAAAAAAAAAAAAAAATAAAATTAGAAAATCCGAACAAGGATTCGGAAAGATATAGCTGGCGTTTGCCTAACACCGGAGTAAAGATCCTTAGTTATTGGCAGAGATTGGGATCATCTGAAAAATTAGAAATTCAGAAAGACGACAAAAACGTACATACGTGAGTCAACGACGTCGTCGGCCTAGTTAAGAAAATTCACATTAACCTTCAAACGTACTTACTAGGCAGCTTTGGAAGTACTCGACTTGGTAGAATATCACCCCAATTTAAGAAGCTCCAAGAGCCAAGGGGCTAAGACTATTTCCCTTCATCTCGGCGACCAGGGTTCAAGTCGCAGGCAAAAGTAATTACTTTTTGTATCCATATTTTGTTTTTTTCTTTCTTTTTTTATTGCATTGTAAAGCTGGTTAGTTAATTGAGAAATTCCTAATTAAATTTAAATTCAAATTAGAGTCAAAGGTTGCCTTAAAGTGTGAACTCGAATATTATTTTTATCAAGTGCTGTAGAATACTCCGAAAGTATATACATATATGTATGTAAGCTAAGCAAGTGAGCATACGTAGTACATATATTGGTGAATTTCGTCGATACCGGAAGCAGTGGCCACAGCGGAAGGGGACATCGGTGAGTGTTTAATACATACTTAATTTTTTTTATTTTTCATTGCTAGTAGTTATACATACATATATATATACACACATTCGATCAGTACCTACAATTTTATTCATTTAAGAGAATTGTATATCAAATGGAGTTTAGGCTTTAACAGCAACCAAGTTGCCACTTCAATTAAATATTAAACTAATTTTATTTGAGTTCATATCAGCAATTTTTTTATTCAATTTTATCGATAGTCCAGGCGATAGGGTTTCTTTCGTTTGAAAGATTATGTTTCTCTTTTTTTAAATGAATTATTTTTTTTATAATGAAATGAATTGCGAATAAAATTTAAAATGAATATGAGTTAGAGATTTTGCTTGAAAGGGAAAGAGGAGAAGGATGAAGAGGAGTAAAAGTGTGGGAAAGTAAGTAAGGATAAAGGGGTTATTTCAGCGAGAGGAATAACCAGGTAGGGAGGGTATCGGATCAAACGTTTTCTCGCGCACAACTCCATCTAGTGCTAAAGCTGGTAATTTTATTTTTTTTGTTAACGAGGAGTCCTACGAACCACACCACGAGCTAGCAGGGATATGCCAGCAAGGACAGGCCAAGAAAACCCGTTACAAAAATGGCGCCCAACGTGCTGTTCACTGTCGGCAGATGGTGAAAAAGAATTGTTCTAAAGCCACTTCATTTTTTTTTTAATTTTTTTTATTACCTTTTTTATACATACATTTTTTTTTTTAAATTTTTGTTCAAATAATTTTGAAAGCAAGATCCTTATGGTCCCGGTTATTGAAGTAAAGTTTTGGTCCCGCGTTGCCACTAGGAAAAGGCTTTCATGAAGATAAATTAATCAGAATGTATTTATTTTCCGAGTCGTTGGTTAGATTGCTGAAAAGTAAGATTCCAACTTGCAGGAAATGAAAATATAATCTTCATTATCATCGGAATGGAAGAAGTCCCGTTGATGCAAACTGCGTTTACGGTTGTCCTTCCAGATATGCATACATTTTTTTTTGGGTTTTCATAGCCTTCACTGATAAAAGTTTTTTTTTTGTTCAGTTGATGACATGATGTCCTAAATTGTAACACTAACTTTAGATTCAATAGTAAATTTCGTAAATAATCATTAGTTTATTTTAATTTTGCTTGCTACATTTTTTTTATCGGCTTTAAGAACATAGATTACTTTCCTTATTTTCGCATATCCTTCTCGAATCAGAAATCTCATCTTTCCCTTCAACTTTAATGATATATTTCAAAAACAGTTTCCATAACTTTAAACAACCAATAATTTGGTGATTTTAATACCATATAAGAGCCATAATACATTAAATTTTTGTGGCATGTTATTCGAAAATTGCATTATATTCAAATACATGTTCATAATTTAATTGATTTTTTTATTGAAGATATATTTTTTTTTATAAGACAACATTTTCAAGAACATTGTCTTATATTTGTTTAGGAAAACAATTATTTTTGCCGGACTCACACTCTAGGTAGTATGACTAGAAAACCAAGGGTATCAATAATTCACGACGATTTAGAAACAATAAATTCCCATTCAGAAGCCGTGTTTGAGGCCTTCTATCAAAGATTTAACAATACCATTGATCGTTTTAATCTCGATACATCATTTAGTTTTTCGGAAAATTTGCAATCCATAGTGTCAGAAGCTAGTTCTTCAATCATAACAGAAAATGATGAACGAAACGGAAACCTAAATTTAGGGGAAGACGATTTTCAAGATGCCTCACAGGAAGGTCAAAGGGAAATCAACCCTGATGCAAATGCGGAAAACCCCATAGGTCCACAGGTTCCAGATAGAGTTGAAGAGTTGGCATCTAGAATTGAAAGAAGTTTAACACAAAACCAAATAAAGTTTTTCCAAGGCTTAGATTATTTTATGGGTAAGGTTGTTGATAAACTGGGAAACCTTAACCTAGGCCAAGCCCGGCCAAGTTTGTCTAATCAGAACGATGTCACAGCTAGGGAAAATGGAATCCCGGATATTCCAGAGTCGAGGTTATCGGCAACTTCATCAAATTTAAGTACATCGAGGGCTTGTAGTGATAGTGACATTGTGTCTGACTTTCTTTTCAAAATCGATATGATGCAAGAGTCATCCTCATATAGCGATGAACAGCTGAAACAAAACTTTCATATTTTGTTGACTGGTAGACCGAATAAGTGGTATTGGTCATTTTTAAAGAAAAATCCTCGAGCGAAATTCGCAGACCTAAAAGCGGCAATGGTCAAAGAATTTGGTCGAGTTGAGACCGATATAGAGTTATCTATGAAATTACTAACACGAAAACAAGGGGTTAAGGAGACATTCGACGAATTCTATGTCTCAATATTAAGTCTTTACGACCGTCTCAAAGAACCATATGACGATAGGAAACTGGTTGATATCATCCGTAACAACGTAAAGGACAAATTAGGTGAAATGTTATTGGCGGCTGAAATTAAAAGTCTTGAAGCGTTGCGAAACAAAGCCAGACAAGCCGAAAGATTTTTAAGTAAGCGAGCTCCAGTTCAAAGAAACGTTCATGAATTATCCGTTGAAAGTGAGTCATCAGAATTAAATCAGCAAGGTGAAGAGATCGCAGCTTTTTCAGGTCGCAAACCTTTTTCGACAGCAAACTATGTGTGCTGGAACTGCGATCTTAAAGGCCATGCCTACCATTTTTGCCCTTCACAAAAAAAGAAAACTATTTTGCTTCTTGTGCGGTGCAAAAGGGGTGACCTCGATTGAATGTGGCAGACATTCGGAAAACCAAATGAGGGACGAAGAGAAGAGCGGGGGAATTCGTTCCTACAGGAACAATCCCGATCACCCACAGAAATAGAATCAACATTAAAACCCTACAGCTTCGAAGAGGCTGAACATAATGTCGCTCCAATTAAGATCCTGGAGAGACAAACTTCTACCAGCTCCGACTTAGAAGAAAACCACCCTATTAAAATATTCAAGCTTAAATCGCTCCATAATCGTAAGTTGAATTATTATAAAGTTCGAGAACGAATTTTCGGTACGGGTAATAAACCAGTCAATAATAATGTTTTAAAATGTCGTCAAAGATTTCGCAACCGAAGAGAAGTAAGAAAGTTGATTGTTGAAACCATAATCTCTTCAAAAACTGATGGTCGAATGTATGCAAACGTTGTTTTAAATGACGTAGCAGTTTTTGGACTATTGGATAGCGGTGCATCCATATCAGTCTTAGGAAACAATTGCAGAGAGTTCGTTGAGAAAATTAGAGCTACTGTGTACCCTTATAAGAATTTCGTTCGAACAGCTGATGAAAATTCGCATGACATAGTAGGTTATTGCAAACTAGCCACTCAGTATAACGGTATCACTAAGTTAATTACATTTTATCTTATTCCTAATTTATCCCAAAATCTTTACCTGGGAATAAATTTTTGGAAAGAATTTAATCTTATGCCTCAGTTAAGTGAGTTGCATCATGATGGTCAGGTGAATGATGAGGAAGGAGATGTCAAGGAAGAAGCGAAATTCGTTCAGCTCACTCAGGAGCAAAGTTTTCAATTGGAGAAAGTTAAAACTCTTTTCCCAAATTTCGTTAACCTAGGATTAGGAAAAACTAATTTAGCTTGCCATACAATCGACACGGGAAAAGCCTGTCCGATTAAATCGAAACATTACCCATTATCTCCGGTTCGGCAACAGGAAGTCTACAAGGAATTAGACAGAATGTTGGATCTGGATGTAATCGAAGTAAGCAACTCACCTTCGAGTTGCCCAGTAGTTTTGGTGCGAAAGCCGGGTAAGGTTCGCCTTTGCCTGGACTTTCGAAAAGTCAATGCAGTAACGGTAAAGGACGCGTATCCTTTACCACAGTCGAAGGATTGCTGAGTCGCATCAGGGACACACACTTTGTCACGAAGATAGACCTAAAGGATGCATATTGGCAAATCCCATTGGACCCTAAATCGCGAGAAAAAACGGCTTTCGCGGTACCCGGAAGACCGCTTTACCAATTTAATGTAATGCCATTTGCTTTAAGTTATGCAGGCCAAACTATGTGCAGGGTAATAGACCAAGTAATTCCGAGTCGTCTTCGTGACAACGTGTTTGTTTACCTGGACGATTTATTAATATGCAGTTCCGACTTTGACACACATTTACGCGTTCTGAAAGAGGTTGCTGCTTGTCTTCGCCAAGCGAACCTTACCATAAATATTCAAAAGAGTAAGTTTTGCATGAGTGAGATTAAGTTTCTGGGTTTTATTGTCGGTCAAGGCACCCTTAAAACAAATCCCGACAAAATCGACACAATGGTCAACTTCCCAATTCCGAACACCGTAAAACAAGTCAGAAGATTTTTAGGTCTAACCGGCTGGTATCGGAGGTTTATCCGAGGTTATGCGGATTTGACCGCGCCACTAACCGATTGCCTTAAAAAAAAAGCTAACCATAAGTTTGAGTTAACTCAAGAAGCTCTAGGAAGTTTTAATAAGCTAAAAGCCGCTCTTTCTACGCATCCAGTGTTGTCGGAACCAGATTTTGAAAAACCATTTTTCATTCAATGCGATGCGTCTTCTAATGGAGTCGGTGGAGTTTTGTTTCAGTTGGATCAAAACGACAATGAGAGGCCGATTGCGTTCATGTCAAAGAAGCTGAACAAGGCCCAGAAAAACTATACCGTAACTGAACAGGAATGCCTTGCAGCAGTGCTAAGTATAAGAAAATTCAGGCCCTATGTTGATGGATTACCTTTTACGGTAATTACGGACCATTCAAGTCTTAAATGGTAGATGTCCATGAAGGACTTATCAGGAAGACGCCAGATGGAGTCTGGAACTTCAACCGTATAATTTTTCCATCGAACATCGGAAAGGAGCCCTCAACATAGTGCCTGATTGCTTGTCTCGCATGGAGTTAGAGGAGGTTTCGGCGAAAGTTACGGTAGAAGTTAATGGGTTGGATGAGGATTCTTTGACATGGACCGGTGGCGAAATCGACCTCGAGTCAGTCGAATTTGATTCGCAACAATATGACCAGTTAAGAAGAAACATCCTTGAAAATCAACATGCGCATCCAGACCTAGTGGTTTCAGGCAAATTCATCTACAAGCGTATACGGTTTAGAACGGGTGATATAAATGAAGAGGATTCACTGTGGCGTCTCTGGTTGCCGGATACACTCATTGACGAATGCATTAAACTCGCTCATAACACAAAACTAAGTTGCCATAGTGGCTTCGCGAAAACTTATGCGCGTATCAGAGACAAGTATTATTGGCCTAAGATGGCGAAAGACATTAAAACGTATGTAAGTACATGTGAAATCTGCAAAATGGTCAAGGCACCAAATTCGATTTTACGCCCACCCATCATGCGACAAACCGTAACCGAAAGACCAATACAACGGCTTTATATTGATTTTCTTGGTCCGTACCCTCGAACGAAAAGAGGAAATTTATTCGTCTTTATTGTAGTCGATCACTACACCAAATTTGTTTTTTTGAAAGCAATGCCGAAAGCAACCTCGGCTAGGGTCGTTCAGTTCCTGGAAACGGAAATATTTCACACTTTCGGGACCCCTGAGCATATACATTCGGACAACGGACGTCAATTCACGTCCAACGATTTCAAAAACTTCTTGTCTAACTACGGTGTTAACCATGTACGAACGGCGGTATATTCTCCTCAGGCAAATAATTCCGAAAGAGTAAACCGGAGTCTCCTGAGCAAACTTAGAGTCTTAATATCCAAAGAGCAAGACGATTGGGACACGCACCTGTCCAGTGTAGCATGCTCCTTGCGATCGGACATGCACAATTCTTTAGGATGTCAGCCGTACTTTGCTTTATTCGGTCAAAATATGGTTACTCACGGAAGTACCTATAAAATACTTCGAAACCTGAATGCTCTAGGAGACCCGGAAATGCTCGTTTTGCCTAACGTACCGAAAACAGCCCTAGTTAGACAGAAGTTGTCCGATAATTTGCTCAGGGCACACGTTAAGTCCAAGAATTCGTATAACTCTAGATCAAAACAAGTGACTTACCAAGAAGGGCAGGAGGTATTTCATCGAAACTTTGCCCAAAGTAATTTTGTGCGTGGCATTAACGCAAAATTGCTTCCTAAGTTCCTGAAGTCCCGGGTGAAAAAAGTCATTGGCAATTGCATGTATGAACTTGAGTCGCGATCAGGTAAGCCCTTGGGCTTTTTCCATGCGAAAGACATGCGCCAATGATTTTCCGGAAAACAAACCTGAAAAAAAAAGGAACATCACAAAGTATCGACCTAATGTTTCCAGTTAAAAGCATAAATAAGAACGTAAAAATACTTATCTGACTGACAACTGCCCGGCTAGTAAATGGGTTCACGCCCCACATTGTGTCTGGCTAGAATTAATTTGATTTTAGTTGCGGCATAGATGTTTGAATCAAAATCAATAATACACGGTTGAAATAAAAATCATGTGAACTGTCGCGAAGCTAAGAAAACAACATAAACTCTTTGTATTAAACATTACTAGGGGTAACGAAATCGGTGCACGATTAAGGAAATGCTTTTTTTGTTTTGTGTGTTGTTTATATTTTATAAACATCAAAATAGTGCGAATTACCGACGGCATATCATAAATTCCATTCAATATTAACGATATTGAAACTTGTCAAACGGTACCAACCGAAAACACTATATTTGTGTTTTGTTTACATTTTTTTTACATCCCGATATTGATAGCGGTCGTAGAATAGCTGTAAGTAGCGTTGGACGGAATGTAGGAACGTTAATTTCAAAACAAATCATTTCACTCACTGGGTGGGAACAAGGGACAACACTATAATATGGGTTAGCACCGTTAGCTTTCACACATGAATATGCAATTCAACGCACAATTTGTCTTGGGATTTGGGATATTCGTATCCAGCAATTTGCTTTTGATTTCACCATTCACCTTCACAGCACTAACTTCCCGAATTTCCCGATCGACACGACACTAAAATACGTGGGTTCATTTGCATATTCCTGGCAAGATTTGCCTGAAAAATGCAAAGCCCTGTAACCGAATTCGAATGATTCTAAATAAATTTTGCTACACGTACATGGCGACGGCGACCGTCGGATTGTCGGAATGAAACTGAAAGGCAATGGGTGTACTTTGGCTTTTGATTATTATTTTATTAACAAGAAATTAGGGATGAGAAGGACAGCCTATGCTATCGTAGCTTTTGATCTGTCTTTCCTTTCAAGGAATGGGGAAAATGGGGAATGCATTAAATTGGAATGGACATATGTTCCTACCTACGATCTAAATGATCGTAAAGTGCTGGACTCGTTCGTTCACGATGACCAAAAGCGCCACCTATGTGTGAAAGAAACAAAGGCCATATTATGCCCCAAAGGAAGGAAACCCAAACTTTCTTTCTCTGAGAGGAGACCTTTCATCCGGTGACAGGTTAACATGAAGTTGAGGAAAGTATGATATTTCTTTCGAATATCAACCAGCTAAGAGTAAGTGTCACCGCAAATAATAGTGCTTACATTGAAAAGTTACTCGGCATACACATATCGCCCATTAACCTGTAATTCAAAAAAAAAGACAATACTTTTGTTTAAATTTAAAAAAAAAAAAAAATTAAAATTAGAAAATCCGAACAAGGATTCGGAAAGATATAGCTGGCGTTTGCCTAACACCGGAGTAAAGATCCTTAGTTATTGGCAGAGATTGGGATCATCTGAAAAATTAGAAATTCAGAAAGGCGACAAAAACGTACATACGTGAGTCAACGACGTCGTCGGCCTAGTTAAGAAAATTCACATTAACCTTCAAACGTACTCACTAGGCAGCTTTGGAAGTACTCGACTTGGTAGAAGTTAATGGGTTGGATGAGGATTCTTTGACATGGACCGGTGGCGAAATCGACCTCGAGTCAGTCGAATTTGATTCGCAACAATATGACCAGTTAAGAAGAAACATCCTTGAAAATCAACATGCGCATCCAGACCTAGTGGTTTCAGGCAAATTCATCTACAAGCGTATACGGTTTAGAACGGGTGATATAAATGAAGAGGATTCACTGTGGCGTCTCTGGTTGCCGGATACACTCATTGACGAATGCATTAAACTCGCTCATAACACAAAACTAAGTTGCCATAGTGGCTTCGCGAAAACTTATGCGCGTATCAGAGACAAGTATTATTGGCCTAAGATGGCGAAAGACATTAAAACGTATGTAAGTACATGTGAAATCTGCAAAATGGTCAAGGCACCAAATTCGATTTTACGCCCACCCATCATGCGACAAACCGTAACCGAAAGACCAATACAACGGCTTTATATTGATTTTCTTGGTCCGTACCCTCGAACGAAAAGAGGAAATTTATTCGTCTTTATTGTAGTCGATCACCACCAAATTTGTTTTTTTGAAAGCAATGCCGAAAGCAACCTCGGCTAGGGTCGTTCAGTTCCTAGAAACGGAAATATTTCACACTTTCGGGACCCCTGAGCATATACATTCGGACAACGGACGTCAATTCACGTCCAACGATTTCAAAAACTTCTTGTCTAACTACGGTGTTAACCATGTACGAACGGCGGTATATTCTCCTCAGGCAAATAATTCCGAAAGAGTAAACCGGAGTCTCCTGAGCAAACTTAGAGTCTTAATATCCAAAGAGCAAGACGATTGGGACACGCACCTGTCCAGTGTAGCATGCTCCTTGCGATCGGACATGCACGATTCTTTAGGATGTCAGCCGTACTTTGCTTTATTCGGTCAAAATATGGTTACTCACGGAAGTACCTATAAAATACTTCGAAACCTGAATGCTCTAGGAGACCCGGAAATGCTCGTTTTGCCTAACGTACCGAAAACAGCCCTAGTTAGACAGAAGTTGTCCGATAATTTGCTCAGGGCACACGTTAAGTCCAAGAATTCGTATAACTCTAGATCAAAACAAGTGACTTACCAAGAAGGGCAGGAGGTATTTCATCGAAACTTTGCCCAAAGTAATTTTGTGCGTGGCATTAACGCAAAATTGCTTCCTAAGTTCCTGAAGTCCCGGGTGAAAAAAGTCATTGGCAATTGCATGTATGAACTTGAGTCGCGATCAGGTAAGCCCTTGGGCTTTTTCCATGCGAAAGACATGCGCCAATGATTTTCCGGAAAACAAACCTGAAAAAAAAGGAACATCACAAAGTATCGACCTAATGTTTCCAGTTAAAAGCATAAATAAGAACGTAAAAATACTTATCTGACTGACAACTGCCCGGCTAGTAAATGGGTTCACGCCCCACATTGTGTCTGGCTAGAATTAATTTGATTTTAGTTGCGGCATAGATGTTTGAATCAAAATCAATAATACACGGTTGAAATAAAAATCATGTGAACTGTCGCGAAGCTAAGAAAACGACATAAACTCTTTGTATTAAACATTACTAGGGGTAACGAAATCGGTGCGCGATTAAGGAAATGCTTTTTTTGTTTTGTGTGTTGTTTATATTTTATAAACATTAAAATAGTGCGAATTACCGACGGCATATCATAAATTCCATTCAATATTAACGATATTGAAACTTGTCAAACGGTACCAACCGAAAACACTATATTTGTGTTTTGTTTACATTTTTTTTACATCCCGATATTGATAGCGGTCGTAGAATAGCTGTAAGTAGCGTTGGACGGAATGTAGGAACGTTAATTTCAAAACAAATCATTTCACTCACTGGGTGGGAACAAGGGACAACACTATAATATGGGTTAGCACCGTTAGCTTTCACACATGAATATGCAATTCAACGCACAATTTGTCTTGGGATTTGGGATATTCGTATCCAGCAATTTGCTTTTGATTTCACCATTCACCTTCACAGCACTAACTTCCCGAATTTCCCGATCGACACGACACTAAAATACGTGGGTTCATTTGCATATTCCTGGCAAGATTTGCCTGAAAAATGCAAAGCCCTGTAACCGAATTCGAATGATTCTAAATAAATTTTGCTACACGTACATGGCGACGGCGACCGTCGGATTGTCGGAATGAAACTGAAAGGCAATGGGTGTACTTTGGCTTTTGATTATTATTTTATTAACAAGAAATTAGGGATGAGAAGGACAGCCTATGCTATCGTAGCTTTTGATCTGTCTTTCCTTTCAAGGAATGGGGAAAATGGGGAATGCATTAAATTGGAATGGACATATGTTCCTACCTACGATCTAAATGATCGTAAAGTGCTGGTTTCGTTCGTTCACGATGACCAAAAGCGCCACCTATGTGTGAAAGAAACAAAGGCCATATTATGCCCCAAAGGAAGGAAACCCAAACTTTCTTTCTCTGAGAGGAGACCTTTCATCCGGTGACAGGTTAACATGAAGTTGAGGAAAGTATGATATTTCTTTCGAATATCAACCAGCTAAGAGTAAGTGTCACCGCAAATAATAGTGCTTACATTGAAAAGTTACTCGGCATACACATATCGCTCATTAACCTGTAATTCAAAAAAAAAGACAATACTTTTGTTTAAATTTAAAAAAAAAAAAAAAAAAAATTAAAATTAGAAAATCCGAACAAGGATTCGGAAAGATATAGCTGGCGTTTGCCTAACACCGGAGTAAAGATCCTTAGTTATTGGCAGAGATTGGGATCATCTGAAAAATTAGAAATTCAGAAAGACGACAAAAACGTACATACGTGAGTCAACGACGTCGTCGGCCTAGTTAAGAAAATTCACATTAACCTTCAAACGTACTTACTAGGCAGCTTTGGAAATACTCGACTTGGTAGAATATCACCCCAATTTAAGAAGCTCCAAGAGCCAAGGGGCTAAGACTATTTCCCTTCATCTCGGCGACCAGGGTTCAAGTCGCAGGCAAAAGTAATTACTTTTTGTATCCATATTTTGTTTTTTTCTTTCTTTTTTTATTGCATTGTAAAGCTGGTTAGTTAATTGAGAAATTCCTAATTAAATTTAAATTCAAATTAGAGTCAAAGGTTGCCTTAAAG
Source organism: Eupeodes latifasciatus (assembly GCA_920104205.1). Taxonomy (NCBI): domain Eukaryota; kingdom Metazoa; phylum Arthropoda; class Insecta; order Diptera; family Syrphidae; genus Eupeodes; species Eupeodes latifasciatus. The sequence goes on from OV049924.1 coordinate 236,175,823, forward strand.
TGTGAACTCGAATATTATTTTTATCAAGTGCTGTAGAATACTCCGAAAGTATATACATATATGTATGTAAGCTAAGCAAGTGAGCATACGTAGTACATATATTGGTGAATTTCGTCGATACCGGAAGCAGTGGCCACAGCGGAAGGGGACATCGGTGAGTGTTTAATACATACTTAATTTTTTTTATTTTTCATTGCTAGTAGTTATACATACATATATATATACACACATTCGATCAGTACCTACAATTTTATTCATTTAAGAGAATTGTATATCAAATGGAGTTTAGGCTTTAACAGCAACCAAGTTGCCACTTCAATTAAATATTAAACTAATTTTATTTGAGTTCATATCAGCAATTTTTTTATTCAATTTTATCGATAGTCCAGGCGATAGGGTTTCTTTCGTTTGAAAGATTATGTTTCTCTTTTTTTAAATGAATTATTTTTTTTATAATGAAATGAATTGCGAATAAAATTTAAAATGAATATGAGTTAGAGATTTTGCTTGAAAGGGAAAGAGGAGAAGGATGAAGAGGAGTAAAAGTGTAGGAAAGTAAGTAAGGATAAAGGGGTTATTTCAGCGAGAGGAATAACCAGGTAGGGAGGGTATCGGATCAAACGTTTTCTCGCGCACAACTCCATCTAGTGCTAAAGCTGGTAATTTTATTTTTTTTGTTAACGAGGAGTCCTACGAACCACACCACGAGCTAGCAGGGATATGCCAGCAAGGACAGGCCAAGAAAACCCGTTACAAAAATGGCGCCCAACGTGCTGTTCACTGTCGGCAGATGGTGAAAAAGAATTGTTCTAAAGCCACTTCATTTTTTTTTAATTTTTTTTATTACCTTTTTTATACATACATTTTTTTTTTTAAATTTTTGTTCAAATAATTTTGAAAGCAAGATCCTTATGGTCCCGGTTATTGAAGTAAAGTTTTGGTCCCGCGTTGCCACTAGGAAAAGGCTTTCATGAAGATAAATTAATCAGAATGTATTTATTTTCCGAGTCGTTGGTTAGATTGCTGAAAAGTAAGATTCCAACTTGCAGGAAATGAAAATATAATCTTCATTATCATCGGAATGGAAGAAGTCCCGTTGATGCAAACTGCGTTTACGGTTGTCCTTCCAGATATGCATACATTTTTTTTTTGGGTTTTCATAGCCTTCACTGATAAAAGTTTTTTTTTTGTTCAGTTGATGACATGATGTCCTAAATTGTAACACTAACTTTAGATTCAATAGTAAATTTCGTAAATAATCATTAGTTTATTTTAATTTTGCTTGCTACATTTTTTTTATCGGCTTTAAGAACATAGATTACTTTCCTTATTTTCGCATATCCTTCTCGAATCAGAAATCTCATCTTTCCCTTCAACTTTAATGATATATTTCAAAAACAGTTTCCATAACTTTAAACAACCAATAATTTGGTGATTTTAATACCATATAAGAGCCATAATACATTAAATTTTTGTGGCATGTTATTCGAAAATTGCATTATATTCAAATACATGTTCATAATTTAATTGATTTTTTTTATTGAAGATATATTTTTTTTTATAAGACAACATTTTCAAGAACATTGTCTTATATTTGTTTAGGAAAACAATTATTTTTGCCGGACTCACACTCTAGGTAGTATGACTAGAAAACCAAGGGTATCAATAATTCACGACGATTTAGAAACAATAAATTCCCATTCAGAAGCCGTGTTTGAGGCCTTCTATCAAAGATTTAACAATACCATTGATCGTTTTAATCTCGATACATCATTTAGTTTTTCGGAAAATTTGCAATCCATAGTGTCAGAAGCTAGTTCTTCAATCATAACAGAAAATGATGAACGAAACGGAAACCTAAATTTAGGGGAAGACGATTTTCAAGATGCCTCACAGGAAGGTCAAAGGGAAATCAACCCTGATGCAAATGCGGAAAACCCCATAGGTCCACAGGTTCCAGATAGAGTTGAAGAGTTGGCATCTAGAATTGAAAGAAGTTTAACACAAAACCAAATAAAGTTTTTCCAAGGCTTAGATTATTTTATGGGTAAGGTTGTTGATAAACTGGGAAACCTTAACCTAGGCCAAGCCCGGCCAAGTTTGTCTAATCAGAACGATGTCACAGCTAGGGAAAATGGAATCCCGGATATTCCAGAGTCGAGGTTATCGGCAACTTCATCAAATTTAAGTACATCGAGGGCTTGTAGTGATAGTGACATTGTGTCTGACTTTCTTTTCAAAATCGATATGATGCAAGAGTCATCCTCATATAGCGATGAACAGCTGAAACAAAACTTTCATATTTTGTTGACTGGTAGACCGAATAAGTGGTATTGGTCATTTTTAAAGAAAAATCCTCGAGCGAAATTCGCAGACCTAAAAGCGGCAATGGTCAAAGAATTTGGTCGAGTTGAGACCGATATAGAGTTATCTATGAAATTACTAACACGAAAACAAGGGGTTAAGGAGACATTCGACGAATTCTATGTCTCAATATTAAGTCTTAACGACCGTCTCAAAGAACCATATGACGATAGGAAACTGGTTGATATCATCCGTAACAACGTAAAGGACAAATTAGGTGAAATGTTATTGGCGGCTGAAATTAAAAGTCTTGAAGCGTTGCGAAACAAAGCCAGACAAGCCGAAAGATTTTTAAGTAAGCGAGCTCCAGTTCAAAGAAACGTTCATGAATTATCCGTTGAAAGTGAGTCATCAGAATTAAATCAGCAAGGTGAAGAGATCGCAGCTTTTTCAGGTCGCAAACCTTTTTCGACAGCAAACTATGTGTGCTGGAACTGCGATCTTAAAGGCCATGCCTACCATTTTTGCCCTTCACAAAAAAAGAAAACTATTTTGCTTCTTGTGCGGTGCAAAAGGGGTGACCTCGATTGAATGTGGCAGACATTCGGAAAACCAAATGAGGGACGAAGAGAAGAGCGGGGGAATTCGTTCCTACAGGAACAATCCCGATCACCCACAGAAATAGAATCAACATTAAAACCCTACAGCTTCGAAGAGGCTGAACATAATGTCGCTCCAATTAAGATCCTGGAGAGACAAACTTCTACCAGCTCCAACTTAGAAGAAAACCACCCTATTAAAATATTCAAGCTTAAATCGCTCCATAATCGTAAGTTGAATTATTATAAAGTTCGAGAACGAATTTTCGGTACGGGTAATAAACCAGTCAATAATAATGTTTTAAAATGTCGTCAAAGATTTCGCAACCGAAGAGAAGTAAGAAAGTTGATTGTTGAAACCATAATCTCTTCAAAAACTGATGGTCGAATGTATGCAAACGTTGTTTTAAATGACGTAGCAGTTTTTGGACTATTGGATAGCGGTGCATCCATATCAGTCTTAGGAAACAATTGCAGAGAGTTCGTTGAGAAAATTAGAGCTACTGTGTACCCTTATAAGAATTTCGTTCGAACAGCTGATGAAAATTCGCATGACATAGTAGGTTATTGCAAACTAGCCACTCAGTATAACGGTATCACTAAGTTAATTACATTTTATCTTATTCCTAATTTATCCCAAAATCTTTACCTGGGAATAAATTTTTGGAAAGAATTTAATCTTATGCCTCAGTTAAGTGAGTTGCATCATGATGGTCAGGTGAATGATGAGGAAGGAGATGTCAAGGAAGAAGCGAAATTCGTTCAGCTCACTCAGGAGCAAAGTTTTCAATTGGAGAAAGTTAAAACTCTTTTCCCAAATTTCGTTAACCTAGGATTAGGAAAAACTAATTTAGCTTGCCATACAATCGACACGGGAAAAGCCTGTCCGATTAAATCGAAACATTACCCATTATCTCCGGTTCGGCAACAGGAAGTCTACAAGGAATTAGACAGAATGTTGGATCTGGATGTAATCGAAGTAAGCAACTCACCTTCGAGTTGCCCAGTAGTTTTGGTGCGAAAGCCGGGTAAGGTTCGCCTTTGCCTGGACTTTCGAAAAGTCAATGCAGTAACGGTAAAGGACGCGTATCCTTTACCACAGTCGAAGGATTGCTGAGTCGCATCAGGGACACACACTTTGTCACGAAGATAGACCTAAAGGATGCATATTGGCAAATCCCATTGGACCCTAAATCGCGAGAAAAAACGGCTTTCGCGGTACCCGGAAGACCGCTTTACCAATTTAATGTAATGCCATTTGCTTTAAGTTATGCAGGCCAAACTATGTGCAGGGTAATAGACCAAGTAATTCCGAGTCGTCTTCGTGACAACGTGTTTGTTTACCTGGACGATTTATTAATATGCAGTTCCGACTTTGACACACATTTACGCGTTCTGAAAGAGGTTGCTGCTTGTCTTCGCCAAGCGAACCTTACCATAAATATTCAAAAGAGTAAGTTTTGCATGAGTGAGATTAAGTTTCTGGGTTTTATTGTCGGTCAAGGCACCCTTAAAACAAATCCCGACAAAATCGACACAATGGTCAACTTCCCAATTCCGAACACCGTAAAACAAGTCAGAAGATTTTTAGGTCTAACCGGCTGGTATCGGAGGTTTATCCGAGGTTATGCGGATTTGACCGCGCCACTAACCGATTGCCTTAAAAAAAAAGCTAACCATAAGTTTGAGTTAACTCAAGAAGCTCTAGGAAGTTTTAATAAGCTAAAAGCCGCTCTTTCTACGCATCCAGTGTTGTCGGAACCAGATTTTGAAAAACCATTTTTCATTCAATGCGATGCGTCTTCTAATGGAGTCGGTGGAGTTTTGTTTCAGTTGGATCAAAACGACAATGAGAGGCCGATTGCGTTCATGTCAAAGAAGCTGAACAAGGCCCAGAAAAACTATACCGTAACTGAACAGGAATGCCTTGCAGCAGTGCTAAGTATAAGAAAATTCAGGCCCTATGTTGATGGATTACCTTTTACGGTAATTACGGACCATTCAAGTCTTAAATGGTAGATGTCCATGAAGGACTTATCAGGAAGACGCCAGATGGAGTCTGGAACTTCAACCGTATAATTTTTCCATCGAACATCGGAAAGGAGCCCTCAACATAGTGCCTGATTGCTTGTCTCGCATGGAGTTAGAGGAGGTTTCGGCGAAAGTTACGGTAGAAGTTAATGGGTTGGATGAGGATTCTTTGACATGGACCGGTGGCGAAATCGACCTCGAGTCAGTCGAATTTGATTCGCAACAATATGACCAGTTAAGAAGAAACATCCTTGAAAATCAACATGCGCATCCAGACCTAGTGGTTTCAGGCAAATTCATCTACAAGCGTATACGGTTTAGAACGGGTGATATAAATGAAGAGGATTCACTGTGGCGTCTCTGGTTGCCGGATACACTCATTGACGAATGCATTAAACTCGCTCATAACACAAAACTAAGTTGCCATAGTGGCTTCGCGAAAACTTATGCGCGTATCAGAGACAAGTATTATTGGCCTAAGATGGCGAAAGACATTAAAACGTATGTAAGTACATGTGAAATCTGCAAAATGGTCAAGGCACCAAATTCGATTTTACGCCCACCCATCATGCGACAAACCGTAACCGAAAGACCAATACAACGGCTTTATATTGATTTTCTTGGTCCGTACCCTCGAACGAAAAGAGGAAATTTATTCGTCTTTATTGTAGTCGATCACTACACCAAATTTGTTTTTTTGAAAGCAATGCCGAAAGCAACCTCGGCTAGGGTCGTTCAGTTCCTGGAAACGGAAATATTTCACACTTTCGGGACCCCTGAGCATATACATTCGGACAACGGACGTCAATTCACGTCCAACGATTTCAAAAACTTCTTGTCTAACTACGGTGTTAACCATGTACGAACGGCGGTATATTCTCCTCAGGCAAATAATTCCGAAAGAGTAAACCGGAGTCTCCTGAGCAAACTTAGAGTCTTAATATCCAAAGAGCAAGACGATTGGGACACGCACCTGTCCAGTGTAGCATGCTCCTTGCGATCGGACATGCACAATTCTTTAGGATGTCAGCCGTACTTTGCTTTATTCGGTCAAAATATGGTTACTCACGGAACTACCTATAAAATACTTCGAAACCTGAATGCTCTAGGAGACCCGGAAATGCTCGTTTTGCCTAACGTACCGAAAACAGCCCTAGTTAGACAAAAGTTGTCCGATAATTTGCTCAGGGCACACGTTAAGTCCAAGAATTCGTATAACTCTAGATCAAAACAAGTGACTTACCAAGAAGGGCAGGAGGTATTTCATCGAAACTTTGCCCAAAGTAATTTTGTGCGTGGCATTAACGCAAAATTGCTCCCTAAGTTCCTGAAGTCCCGGGTGAAAAAAGTCATTGGCAATTGCATGTATGAACTTGAGTCGACCTAATGTTTCCAGTTAAAAGCATAAATAAGAACGTAAAAATACTTATCTGACTGACAACTGCCCGGCTAGTAAATGGGTTCACGCCCCACATTGTGTCTGGCTAGAATTAATTTGATTTTAGTTGCGGCATAGATGTTTGAATCAAAATCAATAATACACGGTTGAAATAAAAATCATGTGAACTGTCGCGAAGCTAAGAAAACAACATAAACTCTTTGTATTAAACATTACTAGGGGTAACGAAATCGGTGCGCGATTAAGGAAATGCTTTTTTTGTTTTGTGTGTTGTTTATATTTTATAAACATCAAAATAGTGCGAATTACCGACGGCATATCATAAATTCCATTCAATATTAACGATATTGAAACTTGTCAAACGGTACCAACCGAAAACACTATATTTGTGTTTTGTTTACATTTTTTTTACATCCCGATATTGATAGCGGTCGTAGAATAGCTGTAAGTAGCGTTGGACGGAATGTAGGAACGTTAATTTCAAAACAAATCATTTCACTCACTGGGTGGGAACAAGGGACAACACTATAATATGGGTTAGCACCGTTAGCTTTCACACATGAATATGCAATTCAACGCACAATTTGTCTTGGGATTTGGGATATTCGTATCCAGCAATTTGCTTTTGATTTCACCATTCACCTTCACAGCACTAACTTCCCGAATTTCCCGATCGACACGACACTAAAATACGTGGGTTCATTTGCATATTCCTGGCAAGATTTGCCTGAAAAATGCAAAGCCCTGTAACCGAATTCGAATGAGTCTAAATAAATTTTGCTACACGTACATGGCGACGGCGACCGTCGGATTGTCGGAATGAAACTGAAAGGCAATGGGTGTACTTTGGCTTTTGATTATTATTTTATTAACAAGAAATTAGGGATGAGAAGGACAGCCTATGCTATCGTAGCTTTTGATCTGTCTTTCCTTTCAAGGAATGGGGAAAATGGGGAATGCATTAAATTGGAATGGACATATGTTCCTACCTACGATCTAAATGATCGTAAAGTGCTGGACTCGTTCGTTCACGATGACCAAAAGCGCCACCTATGTGTGAAAGAAACAAAGGCCATATTATGCCCCAAAGGAAGGAAACCCAAACTTTCTTTCTCTGAGAGGAGACCTTTCATCCGGTGACAGGTTAACATGAAGTTGAGGAAAGTATGATATTTCTTTCGAATATCAACCAGCTAAGAGTAAGTGTCACCGCAAATAATAGTGCTTACATTGAAAAGTTACTCGGCATACACATATCGCTCATTAACCTGTAATTAAAAAAAAAAGACAATACTTTTGTTTAAATTAAAAAAAAAAAAAAAATTAAAATTAGAAAATCCGAACAAGGATTCGGAAAGATATAGCTGACGTTTGCCTAACACCGGAGTAAAGATCCTTAGTTATTGGCAGAGATTGGGATCATTTGAAAAATTAGAAATTCAGAAAGACGACAAAAACGTACATACGTGAGTCAACGACGTCGTCGGCCTAGTTAAGAAAATTCACATTAACCTTCAAACGTACTCACTAGGCAGCTTTGGAAGTACTCGACTTGGTAGAATATCACCCCAATTTAAGAAGCTCCAAGAGCCAAGGGGCTAAGACTATTTCCCTTCATCTCGGCGACCAGGGTTCAAGTCGCAGGCAAAAGTAATTACTTTTTGTATCCATATTTTGTTTTTTTCTTTCTTTTTTTATTGCATTGTAAAGCTGGTTAGTTAATTGAGAAATTCCTAATTAAATTTAAATTCAAATTAGAGTCAAAGGTTGCCTTAAAGTGTGAACTCGAATATTATTTTTATCAAGTGCTGTAGAATACTCCGAAAGTATATACATATATGTATGTAAGCTAAGCAAGTGAGCATACGTAGTACATATATTGGTGAATTTCGTCGATACCGGAAGCAGTGGCCAAGGGGACATCGGTGAGTGTTTAATACATACTTAATTTTTTTTATTTTTCATTGCTAGTAGTTATACATACATATATATATACACACATTCGATCAGTACCTACAATTTTATTCATTTAAGAGAATTGTATATCAAATGGAGTTTAGGCTTTAACAGCAACCAAGTTGCCACTTCAATTAAATATTAAACTAATTTTATTTGAGTTCATATCAGCAATTTTTTTATTCAATTTTATCGATAGTCAAGGCGATAGGGTTTCTTTCGTTTGAAAGATTATGTTTCTCTTTTTTTAAATGAATTATTTTTTTTATAATGAAATGAATTGTGAATAAAATTTAAAATGAATATGAGTTAGAGATGTTGCTTGAAAGGGAAAGATGAGAAGGATGAAGAGGAGTAAAAGTGTGGGAAAGTAAGTAAGGATAAAGGGGTTATTTCAGCGAGAGGAATAACCAGGTAGGGAGGGTATCGGATCAAACGTTTTCTCGCGCACAACTCCATCTAGTGCTAAAGCTGGTAATTTTATTTTTTTTGTTAACGAGGAGTCCTACGAACCACACCACGAGCTAGCAGGGATATGCCAGCAAGGACAGGCCAAGAAAACCCGTTACATAGGTTACTATAGAAAATTCATTAAAGGATTTAGCACAATAGCTTCTCCAGTATATAAATTATTGAAGAAAAATTCATTTTGGAAATGGGACAACGAACAGCAAATCGAGTTTGATAAATTAAAATGTGAATTGAAAAATTTCACAATGCTACAGTATCCGGATTTTGAAAAACCTTTTATCGTAACTACAGATGCCAGCAATAATGGCATAGGGGCAGTATTGTCTCAAGAAAAAGAAAATAAAGACTTACCAATTCATATCATTAGCAGAAATCTAAATCAAGCAGAAAGTAGATATAGTACGTATAGGGCGATTCAACATTTCGGGCCTTATTTATATGGGCAGAAGTTTAAAATAAAAACTGACCATCGTCCTTTGACATGGTTATTCAACGTTAAAGATCCAGGAAGTCGTCTTATTAGATGGAGGTTAAAATTAGAAGAATATGATTATTCAATACAATACAAGAAAGGTGTTGATAATGTTGTTGCCGACGAACTAAGTAGAAATGTCTATATAGTTCAAAACGAACAAAATACGTACCCAGTAATGACTAGGGAAGACGAAAAACTAAAGAGTTAATTGAAGAAATCTTTGGTAATGATTCCTCAGACGAAGAAAATGAAGACGTTCTAAGACAGATATATGAAGAAGAATATGGGTTAAAAGAACCATGCACGAGTAAAGTGGTTAAGGAAAAACTGAATAAGAATTTATTACGTGAAAGGGAAATATCTGATAACCAAGAAGAAGAAGTAGAGGTAAATGTCAACAGACATAATAATAATCAAGTAATTGAAAGAAACGTAAATGAAGAGAATATAAACGAAATTTTTTTAGAAAATATACAAATTATAAATGATTTAGAAGTAAGAAAACAAATTATAAGAGAAAACTATGAAAGTTTTTTGGGAGGTCATGGAGGACAAAAGGTAACAATAGCAAAGATAAGAGATAGATTCAATTGGGAAGGATTAAATAAAGATGTAATTGATTACATAACTAAATGTGTACAATGCCAAAAACAGAAAATTAACAGGCATCCCGGGAAAAAACACCATGAAAATAACGTCTACTGCTAATTACGCATTAGAAAAAGTAGACATGGATCTAACTGGTCCATATAAAGAAGGGAACAAAACTTTATACAACTTAACAATTCAGGGGCCCTACTATGTAACTCGATTCTACTTTTCATTCTATTCGAAACTCATTTCCGATTCTAATTTCAAATCGTACTACGTATGAAAGTAGAATCGAATGCCGGTTATACCAACTTGTTTTCAAAAAAATGTCTACTTTCGAACGAGTATCGTGTTGTTTGACAGTTTAAAAAAAAAAAAAAACTAAAATAAAACATCAAATTTTTGGACAAGAATAATTATAACAAAAATGGACACCGTTGGATTTTGATTTAATTTGCAAGGAAATAAAGAACGGTACGAGCAAATTGAACGCAAAAGAATAAGAGATAATTCCAAAATAATGGAGCTGAGTGAGAAAAGATTTGCACATTATAGGGTCCGCCATCGAACTTTTTTTTTCAACTAGTGCTTATTTCGTGAATGGTTACACTTAGCTCATGTCTGATTTCACAAATAATTAGTTTTATCTTTCCGCTGAACGAATATGGTTGTGTATACACTTCATCATCTCTTCAGATGAAGCTCATTTTAATCTTGTAAACAAGCAAAATTGTCGCATTTGGGGCACAGAAAACCCGTACGCATATATTGAATAGCCGATACACCCAAAACGAGTCACTGTTTGAAGCTACACTCGATGTTTTTATAGCCAAAAAAAAAGTTATTTGGTTAAAAGTTATTTATCTATACGGTAGAATATTTGAACGCATTCTTAATGAAAAATATATACTTTTGTTTTAGTTTTGTTAAGAACTATCGTCTTTCTAAAGACGGATTTATGTTCTTACTTAACACCATATCATCCGACATGACTACTCGCAGAAGACAAAATGCTTTTCCGATTATCATTAAGTTATCAGCAGCATAGAAGCAACAAAAGGTTACCGAAACCAAATCGGTGGTGATAAGGACGCTGGACGTGCACAGCAAACCAAAAAATACTTGCCGAAGTTTTGACTTCAATCGAAAGAGTCAATTTGTGCCCGGTGATGATGAATTTTGAAATGAATGAGGAATGAAGAGCAACGAAAGTCCAAACGCTATTTTTGGCAAAAATCGCGAATTCCCGGTGTAATTGGGGTGGTAAAATAATAAAACACAAAAAGTTGAATGCAAACCTTTCAAATTCCAATTGCATATTAATAATGTATAACATTTTACTTACACTTTGACAAAAAAAAACTTCGTTCGCAAACACATTTGATGTAGAGTGATTATTTTCGATTTTGCCTTATTTTGAATTCTACTTTCGAGTTACGTAGTTCCTCGTTTATTCGAAAGTTCATAAGAATATAGTTGGCACTACTAGAACTATTCGATTCTCGTTTGTTCGAAAGTAGTCAAACAGATACATAGTACCAATTTTTCGAATTCGAGCAATTTCATTGTAGAATCGAGTTACATAGTAGGGCCCCAGGACGACTTAAGCAAATATATAAAATTTATCCCAATAGAGGATAAAAGAAACTGTAGCCAGAGCGTTTATAGATCATTGGGTATAGTATTTCGGAATCCCAAAAATAATTCTAACCGACAACGGAGGAGAATTCATTAATGAGGTAATGAATGATCTGTGTAAAATGTTTAAAATAAAACATTTGAGAACGAGTAGTGCTTACCCTCAAAGCAATGGATCTGCTGAAAGAGCACATGCCAGACTAGGAGAATATTTAATAACAATGATAAAAGATAGAACTAAACCGGAATACGCAAAATTATTTCAATACGCTCCATTTTGTTATAATACTTCAAAGCATAGTAGTACAGGTTTTACACTGTCTGTTTTTATTCTGTCAATTCCTTTAATTGAAAATTCAAAATCAGAAGTTTACGAAATGATAAACTTGCCATATAGAACGAAGGGAATTTTACATGTCATAGAACAAAAACATAAATTCTTCGTAATTAAAGACAACAAAGAAGAATACTTTTTGAGTAACGAACTTACAAAAGATTATAAGAAAATAGATAAATATTTTATATGTAATCAATTAGAATTTAAAAATAGTGTTACGAATAACGATTGTGAACTTGTTATTTTCATGAATCGAAGAAACAATAACTGTAAACTTAAACAAGTACTTAATCATATAGAAATTTTCCAAAAAAATACACAGAACAAATACTTGTTTGCCTTAAGCGAAGAAACTAAATTTAAATGTATCTGCTCTGAAAAGAAAAATAATGAAGAAGGTTTCATTAATAATATTGGAATTTTAAAATTGAAACAAAATTGTATATTCGAGACAATAGAAACGAAAATTAAATCTCCTGAAAAAGAAGTTTTTATAGAAAATAAAGATATTTATCGTCCTGCACCTGAGGACTGTTGTTTTAATAATGGGTGATTTTTTTGAGGTTAGGATTTTCATGCATTAGTATTTGACAGATCACGCGGGATTTCAGACATGGTGTCAAAGAGAAAGATGCTCAGTATGCTTTGACATTTCATCATGAATAGACTTACTAACGAGCAACGCTTGCAAATCATTGAATTTTATTACCAAAATCAGTGTTCGGTTCGAAATGTGTTTCGCGCTTTACGTCCGATTTATGGTCTACATAATCGACCAAGTGAGCAAACAATTAATGCGATTGTGACCAAGTTTCGCACTCAGTTTACTTTATTGGACATTAAACCAACCACACGAATGCGTACAGTGCGTACAGAAGAGAATATTGCGTCTGTTTCTGAGAGTGTTGCTGAAGACCGTGAAATGTCGATTCGTCGCCGTTCGCAGCAATTGGGTTTGTGTTATTCGACCACATGGAAGATTTTACGCAAAGATCTTGGTGTAAAACCGTATAAAATACAGCTCGTGCAAGAACTGAAGCCGAACGATCTGCCACAACGTCGAATTTTCAGTGAATGGGCCCTAGAAAAGTTGGCAGAAAATCCGCTTTTTTATCGACAAATTTTGTTCAGCGATGAGGCTCATTTCTGGTTGAATGGCTACGTAAATAAGCAAAATTGCCGCATTTGGAGTGAAGAGCAACCAGAAGCCGTTCAAGAACTGCCCATGCATCCCGAAAAATGCACTGTTTGGTGTGGTTTGTACGCTGGTGGAATCATTGGACCGTATTTTTTCAAAGATGCTGTTGGACGCAACGTTACGGTGAATGGCGATCGCTATCGTTCAATGCTAACAAACTTTTTGTTGCCAAAAATGGAAGAACTGAACTTGGTTGACATGTGGTTTCAACAAGATGGCGCTACATGCCACACAGCTCGCGATTCTATGGCCATTTTGAGGGAATGGACCGGTAAGTTGGCCACCAAGATCATGCGATTTGACGCCTTTAGACTATTTTTTGTGGGGCTACGTCAAGTCTAAAGTCTACACAAATAAGCCAGCAACTATTCCAGCTTTGGAAGACAACATTTCCGAAGAAATTCGGGCTATTCCGGCCGAAATGCTCGAAAAAGTTACCCAAAATTGGACTTTCCGAATGGACCACCTAAGACGCAGCCGCGGTCAACATTTAAATGAAATTATCTTCAAAAAGTAAATGTCATGGACCAATCTAACGTTTCAAATAAAGAATCGATGAGATTTTGCAAATTTTATGCGTTTTTTTTTTTTTTAAAAGTTCTCAAGCTCTTAAAAAATCACCCGATATAAGATAAGATGATTTGGATGTCGAGGATATAACGTTGTCTAAAATAAAACATACAAATTTAAACGAACTACAAGATTTAACCATAGAAATTAAAAACCAGCAAAATTATTAAAAAAAAATTAAAATTATTAAATTAAAATCTATACCTCCTCATGTACAAGGTACCGTATTAGGAATGAGCGGAATAATAATAATTGTAACAATAATTTACTGTTTTCTAAAATGTATTAAGGGAAGTGGTATCAAAATTTTTCGCAATTGTTTTAATAAAAAGAATAAACAACCTGTAATTGAAAGAGAAAAAATTGTACATTACTATGATAATAGAAAAAATAAAACTGTAATAAGAAGACCAAATTCAAATGTATTTAAAGTAAATGATTTTGAAGTTGAAGAAAATTAATTTGTTAAAAAGAAAAAAAATATTTTTGTTTTTTATATATAAGAAATCGGGCTTTTTTGGTCACTTCATCCATATATGCAAATAAAAAACTTTATTTCATATTTTTTCCCTACGTTTCGTCGTAATTTCTCGACTTCTTCAGGGGAATTTTATTAAAATATGGTTTTTGTTGTTTGTTACATATAAAAAAACACTATTTTAAACAATTTAAACTGAGTTTTTGTAGAACAGAGAAAAAAAAAGTTTTTTTCTCTGTTCTAGAAAACAGTAAATTATTGTTACAATTATTATTATTCCGCTCATTCCTAATACGGTACCTTGTACATGAGGAGGTATAGATTTTAATTTAATAATTTTAATTTTTTTTTAATAATTTTGCTGGTTTTTAATTTCTATGGTTAAATCTTGTAGTTCGTTTAAATTTGTATGTTTTATTTTAGACAACGTTATATCCTCGACATCCAAATCATCTTATCTTATATTAAAACAACAGTCCTCAGGTGCAGGACGATAAATATATTTATTTTCTATAAAAACTTCTTTTTCAGGAGATTTAATTTTCGTTTCTATTGTCTCGAATATACAATTTTGTTTCAATTTTAAAATTCCAATATTATTAATGAAACCTTCTTCATTATTTTTCTTTTCAGAGCAGTTACATTTAAATTTAGTTTCTTCGCTTAAGGCAAACAAGTATTTGTTCTGTGTATTTTTTTGGAAAATTTCTATATGATTAAGTACTTGTTTAAGTTTACAGTTATTGTTTCTTCGATTCATGAAAATAACAAGTTCACAATCGTTATTCGTAACACTATTTTTAAATTCTAATTGATTACATATAAAATATTTATCTATTTTCTTATAATCTTTTGTAAGTTCGTTACTCAAAAAGTATTCTTCTTTGTTGTCTTTAATTACAAAGAATTTATGTTTTTGTTCTATGACATGTAAAATTCCCTTCGTTCTATATGGCAAGTTTATCATTTCGTAAACTTCTGATTTTAAATTTTCAATTAAAGGAATTGACAGAATAAAAACAGACAGTGTAAAACCTGTACTACTATGCTTTGAAGTATTATAACAAAATGGAGCGTATTGAAATAATTTTGCGTATTCCGGTTTAGTTCTATCTTTTATCATTGTTATTAAATATTCTCCTAGTCTGGCATGTGCTCTTTCAGCAGATCCATTGCTTTGAGGGTAAGCACTACTCGTTCTCAAATGTTTTATTTTAAACATTTTACACAGATCATTCATTACCTCATTAATGAATTCTCCTCCGTTGTCGGTTAGAATTATTTTTGGGATTCCGAAATACTATACCCAATGATCTATAAACGCTCTGGCTACAGTTTCTTTTATCCTCTATTGGGATAAATTTTATATATTTGCTTAAGTCGTCCTGAATTGTTAAGCTGTATAAAGTTTTGTTCCCTTCTTTATATGGACCAGTTAGATCCATGTCTACTTTTTCTAATGCGTAATTAGCAGTAGACGTTATTTTCATGGAGTTTTTCCCGGGATGCCTATTAATTTTCTGTTTTTGGCATTGTACACATTTAGTTATGTAATCAATTACATCTTTATTTAATCCTTCCCAATTGAATCTATCTCTTATCTTTGCTATTGTTACCTTATGTCCTCCATGACCTCCCAAAAAACTTTCATAGTTTTCTCTTATAATTTGTTTTCTTACTTCTAAATCATTTATAATTTGTATATTTTCTAAAAAAAATTCGTTTATATTCTCTTCATTTACGTTTCTTTCAATTACTTGATTATTATTATGTCTGTTGACATTTACCTCTACTTCTTCTTCTTGATTATCAGATATTTCCCTTTCACGTAATAAATTCTTATTCAGTTTTTCTTTAACCACTTTACTCGTGCATGGTTCTTTTAACCCATATTCTTCTTCATATATCTGTCTTAGAACGTCTTCATTTTCTTCGTCTGAGGAATCATTACCAAAGATTTCTTCAATTAACTCTTTAGTTTTTCGTCTTCCCTAGTCATTACTGGGTACGTATTTTGTTCGTTTTGAACTATATAGACATTTCTACTTAGTTCGTCGGCAACAACATTATCAACACCTTTCTTGTATTGTATTGAATAATCATATTCTTCTAATTTTAACCTCCATCTAATAAGACGACTTCCTGGATCTTTAACGTTGAATAACCATGTCAAAGGACGATGGTCAGTTTTTATTTTAAACTTCTGCCCATAAAAATAAGGCCCGAAATTTTGAATCGCCCTATACGTACTATATCTACTTTCTGCTTGATTTAGATTTCTGCTAATGATATGAATTGGTAAGTCTTTATTTTCTTTTTCTTGAGACAATACTGCCCCTATGCCATTATTGCTGGCATCTGTAGTTACGATAAAAGGTTTTTCAAAATCCGGATACTGTAGCATTGTGAAATTTTTCAATTCACATTTTAATTTATCAAACGCGATTTGCTGTTCGTTGTCCCATTTCCAAAATGAATTTTTCTTCAATAATTTATATAATGGAGAAGCTATTGTGCTAAATCCTTTAATGAATTTTCTATAGTAACCTATGTAACGGGTTTTCTTGGCCTGTCCTTGCTGGCATATCCCTGCTAGCTCGTGGTGTGGTTCGTAGGACTCCTCGTTAACAAAAAAAATAAAATTACCAGCTTTAGCACTAGATGGAGTTGTGCGCGAGAAAACGTTTGATCCGATACCCTCCCTACCTGGTTATTCCTCTCGCTGAAATAACCCCTTTATCCTTACTTACTTTCCCACACTTTTACTCCTCTTCATCCTTCTCCTCTTTCCCTTTCAAGCAAAATCTCTAACTCATATTCATTTTAAATTTTATTCGCAATTCATTTCATTATAAAAAAAATAATTCATTTAAAAAAAGAGAAACATAATCTTTCAAACGAAAGAAACCCTATCGCCTGGACTATCGATAAAATTGAATAAAAAAATTGCTGATATGAACTCAAATAAAATTAGTTTAATATTTAATTGAAGTGGCAACTTGGTTGCTGTTAAAGCCTAAACTCCATTTGATATACAATTCTCTTAAATGAATAAAATTGTAGGTACTGATCGAATGTGTGTATATATATATGTATGTATAACTACTAGCAATGAAAAATAAAAAAAATTAAGTATGTATTAAACACTCACCGATGTCCCCTTCCGCTGTGGCCACTGCTTCCGGTATCGACGAAATTCACCAATATATGTACTACGTATGCTCACTTGCTTAGCTTACATACATATATGTATATACTTTCGGAGTATTCTACAGCACTTGATAAAAATAATATTCGAGTTCACACTTTAAGGCAACCTTTGACTCTAATTTGAATTTAAATTTAATTAGGAATTTCTCAATTAACTAACCAGCTTTACAATGCAATAAAAAAAGAAAGAAAAAAACAAAATATGGATACAAAAAGTAATTACTTTTGCCTGCGACTTGAACCCTGGTCGCCGAGATGAAGGGAAATAGTCTTAGCCCCTTGGCTCTTGGAGCTTCTTAAATTGGGGTGATATTCTACCAAGTCGAGTACTTCCAAAGCTGCCTAGTAAGTACGTTTGAAGGTTAATGTGAATTTTCTTAACTAGGCCGACGACGTCGTTGACTCACGCATGTACGTTTTTGTCGTCTTTCTGAATTTCTAATTTTTCAGATGATCCCAATCTCTGCCAATAACTAAGGATCTTTACTCCGGTGTTAGGCAAACGCCAGCTATATCTTTCCGAATCCTTGTTCGGATTTTCTAATTTTAATTTTTTTTTTTTTTTTTTAAATTTAAACAAAAGTATTGTCTTTTTTTTTTGAATTACAGGTTAATGAGCGATATGTGTATGCCGAGTAACTTTTCAATGTAAGCACTATTATTTGCGGTGACACTTACTCTTAGCTGGTTGATATTCGAAAGAAATATCATACTTTCCTCAACTTCATGTTAACCTGTCACCGGATGAAAGGTCTCCTCTCAGAGAAAGAAAGTTTGGGTTTCCTTCCTTTGGGGCATAATATGGCCTTTGTTTCTTTCACACATAGGTGGCGCTTTTGGTCATCGTGAACGAACGAGTCCAGCACTTTACGATCATTTAGATCGTAGGTAGGAACATATGTCCATTCCAATTTAATGCATTCCCCATTTTCCCCATTCCTTGAAAGGAAAGACAGATCAAAAGCTACGATAGCATAGGCTGTCCTTCTCATCCCTAATTTCTTGTTAATAAAATAATAATCAAAAGCCAAAGTACACCCATTGCCTTTCAGTTTCATTCCGACAATCCGACGGTCGCCATGTACGTGTAGCAAAATTTATTTACAATCATTCGAATTCGGTTACACCTATCATACCCATAAATGATTTTATACCTTTAGCATTTTTTGGACTTTGTAAATTATTTATTGCTTCAACTTTTTTTAAATTCGGTGCAACTCCGTTACTCGTTATATTATACCCCCGGTAATCTACTTCCTGTTTAAAAAATTCAGTTTTATCAATTTGAATGTTCAAATTACTTTTCTTGAGTCTGTCAAATATTACTCTATGTCTTTCAGAATGTTGTTCTATTGTTTCTCCAAAGACAACAATATCATCCATATAAACAAAACAATCTCTTTCCTGTAACCCATCAAGAACGTTATTCATTAACCTCTGAAAACAAGCTGGAGCATTCTTAAGACCGAATGGCATCCGAAGAAATTCAAAATGTCTATAAGGTGTAGAAAATGCAGTTTTCTCAATACTATCCTCATCAAGTGGAATTTGATGAAATCCAGACTTCAAATCTAAGGTTGTAAAGAATTTCGCATTTCCTAGCTTATCTAAAATGTCCTGTATGTTGGGAATAGGGTAATTGTCTGAGACAGTGATTTCGTTCAACTTACGAAAGTCTATCACCATCCTCCATTTTGGAATTTTACTAGCATCCAACTTTTTAGGAACCATCCATAATGGACTTGACCAGGGTGAAATACTATGTCTTATAATATTTTCATCTAAAAGTTTCTTGATTTGTTTATCAACCTCTGCTTCATGTACTTTAGGATATCTGTACGTTTTTGCATTAATGGGTATATCATTAATAGTACGAATACTATGTTTTATGGCGTTAGTTTCAGATAGACTTTCACCTTCTAAAAAAATATCTTCATATTCCCTTATTATTTCTTTTAAAGAATCTATTTGTTCTTTTTCTTTTAAATGTTCAACCCTTATTTGACTCCATATTTGTTTAAATTTTTCCGATTCGTTTTCCTCATTATAAAATACACATTTAGTATAAGACATTGACATTCTAGGTGCACTTGAAGAATTATTTTCTTCAATCTGTTGGCCTTTGGTGTTTGAAATAACTAATGCTTCACTATTATCTTTGATACTATCAGAATTCAGTGACGTTATAGATGCGCTTAAAGAGTTATATCCTTTAATCTGTTGGTCTATGCAGTATTCTTTCATATTGTTTTCATCTTTATATAATAACTTTATACACTCATTTTCATTATTGAGTGTTTGTTCTCTACAATTAATTATGTATTTAAAAAATTGTAAGAAGTCACTACCTATGATTCCATCGTAGTAATTAATCACATCTATGGGAATTATGTGAAAACTAAACTCATTTAAAATACCTCTGGTAAATTCAATTCCTATAGTAGCAGTACCTATACTGTATCTGCTACTTTTAGCTATTCCTCTTAAAGTTACTTATATCTGAACGTAAATCTTTTTCGAAAATACATTTCTGTTTCAACAAGGATACTGCTGTTCCAGTTTCGATTAACATGTTATATGGTTTGTTTTTATAAATCATTACTATATGAGGACTGCCTGACATAACTGCTGAAATAGTTGCCTCATTAACTATTCGGGTTTTCGAAAATTTTGATTTCTACTAGTTTCTTTACTTTGAAATGGATTTCCCTTACTATAATCTTGTTTTTGCTTTGAATTTTGATAATTATTGAAATCCCTATTATTCTGGTAAGATTTGTTGGTATTTTGATTAAAATGTTGACTATTTTGTTTATAATTTTTGTTTCTAAGGCACTCTCTGGACATATGGCCCAATCGACCACAGCTATAACATTTAACCGAAGTATGGTTAATTTTAATTAAATGCCTATCTGTGTACTCTTTAGTGTTAAATTCTTTGGGTTTAACATTATAATACCTTAATCTGATTTCTTCCTCCATAGCTAATTGACTTGCTTCGGAGAGGGTTTTTGGACGCTGTGTATTCACAAAAGTTCCAATTTCTCTTTGTAACCCCGCAATAAATGCGTTAAGCATATCTCTTTCAATGCCCAACATTTGACCGTCATAAGTTGGGTCGTCTGACTTTTCAGTAAAGAGGGCTTGAATCCTTCTCGTTAGAGTTTCACATCTTTGTGTGAATTGAATTACGCTCTCATTTAAATTTTGACGAAGTTTCGTCATTTCTAAATGAAGTTGCAGGCTAGAATGAGTTTCGCTGAAAACTATTTAGTTCGTATTAACGCAAGAAGTCACACTCTTTGTGACGGAGATGCTAACTTCATAGCATTTTCGCAGTTTTGTATAAAATTGTGTGCTTTCGTAGCTTCACTATTAAAATTCGGAATAATTCTTATAAGGTCACTTAGATTAATATCATTTATTGGAGTTTGGTTGTTCGAGAAATTATTTGAATTATTCTTCTTCGATTTTGTTTTGGCTTATTTTATTATTTTCCAAAATCTAAGTTAAAGTGAAGGATACTATAATAAATTCCCTACCTAGTAATTCCTCGCTAAATTCAAATTCAGATTCTGACCTTGCCATTTTTATAAATTTTATTAATTTTCGTTTTTAAATTTATTTGAAGGTTCCTTTTTTTTTATTTTTAAATTTTATTCGTTTTGTATATTGAACAAGGCGTTATGTGCTTCGTTTTGTGCCTCTAAAATAACCTGTTTGATTTTTATGGCTTTATTGACCAAATATTTTTGATTTTTTCTTAATTGTACTTTCTCGTTTAATACACTTTTATTTTTATTTTCCTGCTCTATTTCTTCTTTAGTTAAATCTCTTTTCTCTTGTTCTGACATTTTCTTTTTTTTTTCACTTTAATAAAATTTATTTTAACATTTTGTATACTTAAATAACTTACATTAAAATGTTCATCGTTGTTTTTCTTGGTGTCATGCTCTCCTGTTTTATGGCTGGGTTTCCTTTAAAGTTCTCTCGAAATAATGGAAATGATCGAAATGATGATGATCCTAATCACTGAATTATTTTAGTTGCACAGTCTAATAAGATGGTGGGAGTACAAATATTTTTTTTCTTTTCAAGGGGGCTTTTCTTCTGAATTATTTTAGTTGCACAGTCTAATAAAATTGTGGGAGTACAACTATATATTATTTTTTTTCTTTTCAATGGGACTTTATTTAAAACTTTCGAACACAACTGGTAACTTTTATTTCAATTATCGATTTATTGATACACCCAAAGATTTTAGGGTTGTATTTCGACGAACATGTTTTTTAGTTCTTTTCACGATTTATTAACTCACTCAGAGGAATTTAGAGTGGAGTTTCGCGTATGAGTTATGTTATGTTTTTTGTGTTTTTTAAATAATATTTAATTTAAAATTTCACCGCTGCCACCAATTTTTGTTATGCCGTGGAAATAAAAGATTAGTCGAGTTTGGTTTTAATAAAATAAAGAGGTATCTTTATTGTTTCGAGTTTTACTTAAGACTAACTTAACTTTCGGCCAGTGAGAAGCACTGCACCGAATATCGCTTTTCTTTTTCATTTGAAATGTTAATGAGAAACTTGCCTTAGTGGCCGACTTACATACCTGTTTAAAGTCTTGTAGGTCAACCCGGTAGGTCCTAATTGGTGGCACCTTCTCCTTCATGGGCTGTGGTTGTTTCTGTTGTTGCGGCTGCTGTTTCTGCTGCTGCTGTTTCTGCGGCTGCTGTTTCTGCTGTTGTTGTTGCTGCTGCATTGCTTTAGCTAAGGTCGATGCGCCCTCAGAAGTTGGGCCTGTCACTGCTGATGGCGTCTTTTTATTTTGTTCCGCTCCTGTGTATTTGGTAGCGAGCTTGTTGTGGTTGTTTTTGCTGCTGTGGTTGTTGTTGCTGTTGTTTTTGCTGCTGTTGTTTTTGCTGCTGTTGTTTTTGTTGCAGTTGCTTTTGCGCTTTCTCTTCCTGTCGGCGCGCCTCTTGTTTCAGCTTTAGTGCATTGAGGAGGGGCTCTATTTCCTCCTTGAGCTTATTGAGGCTTTGCTCGAACTGGCTGATGGCTGCCTGTTTGGTTTGCAGGGCCTGCACCAGTTCTGTTTCATTTTGGAGGTCCGCCACTACCTCCAAAGCCTTCCTTGTCGGCGGGACTGGCTCTGACTCCGATAGGATTAAATCCCTATTCGGAGGCCTGAAGAGCCCCTCTCCACCTTCGGACACATATTCTGTTTTCTCAGACTCGGCGTAGTCTGAGAATTCACTCTCAGTGGTAATTCCTCCCTTACCACTCTCCATTTCCTTGCGCATATCACGCCGCTTAGCGGATTTGGCTCTCTCCACCTTGTTTGGGCTATGCTTCTTCAGCTTCCTCTTTTCGTTAGCTGTTGCTGCCGCTATGCCCTGGTCTGATGCCTGACCAGATGTTGTTGATGTTTTCGGTACCGCTGCTGGCACCACCGTAACATCACCTGATGTGATGTCTTTTTTCCTTCTCCATTTGCCTTTTTTCCCAATTAATAAAATCGGAAATTCCTCGGTTGTGGAAAAAAGCTTCTAAAATTTTGGTTGACTCCGGCTGAGACTCGAACCCACGACCCTTCGATCTGCCTTCGGACGCCACCCAAATCCATTTTTATTAATTAGTTCTTAAGATTATCTTAAAGCTAGACAAAAATTCATAAAACTAGCATTATTATCCATAACTTACAACTAACTTACTGGTCCCATACGGACACTCTTAGTTAAACAATAATACTTAATTCTAATGCCTTTCGGCCCTAAGATCTATTTAACTTCAACTCAATTTCATTTATTTTTGTATTCATTAGAAAATTAAAAAAAAACTAATATCAATATCCTTTTTTATTTTTACTTAAAACTACTTAAAATAAGGTCCTTAAAATGAAACTTAAACTACCTATTCTACCTATAAACTACTTAAAACTAGAACAACCACAGCAGCAAATCTAACTATCTAACATTTTTTTGTTTTCATATTTTGTTGTCCTTTTTTTTATTTTTTTTTTTTGTGTATTTTTTTTTGTGCCACCATGCCTATTCTACTTAAAACTAAACCCTAAAACTATGAAACAAGTATGTAAGCCGGCCAAGGCTTAAAACCCCATCCCGACTACCCACTATCAAGTGCCGATTGAAGCCACCAAAACTGGTTCTCCTGCTTCACCCTATCAGTTCGGTCCGGTTCGGACACAGCCCTACTGAACCGAAGGAGCTCTGCTCCGCCTTGTGCCATGACGTCCCGATTGTACAGGAGTCGCCTATCCACGGTACGTCGTCTGACGTGGTAGATTAGCGGAACTGCCAATCTATCCTGTATCAGACCGCATTTATCTAAGAAGAGGAATGCTTCTGGTGGAATGAAGCCGCTCAAGCGTCCACTCTCAAAATACTCGTCGTTCGGATAGAACGCCCCGAAAATTAAATTGTTGGTCGAAGACATAGCTCTTGTAATGTGACCTCGAACGAGTTTTATCACGAAATTGTCAATTCTGTTGATTCGAGCCCCGTTGTATAGGACCTCGTTGGAATAGTAATGCACGTAAGAAGATTCGGCTGTTCGATATAAGCCGGGACAGCGTCGTAAACACTGCCGCTCGAACACCCGAAACTTCTCCATCTGGGAAGGGGCAACGTTGAACCACACAGGACAACCATAAACGATCATCGGCCGTATGAGGGCCATGTAGCAAATTACCTTCACTCTGGGGTCAAGCCGACTGCTGTAAAACAGCCGTTTCGTCAGAGCGAACACTCCTCTGGCCCTGGTCAGAGCAGCATTTATGTGTGTCGAAATATAAATACTGATCTAACCACATACCGAGGTACTTCACTACACTTTTGCTCGCTAATGGCTGCCCGTGAAGATCAACGATGACCATCTTGCGCCAATTCTTGCACGTATCCCTCGTGGCCCTAGCCAACGGAGTCCGGAACAGAATTGTCTCCGACTTCTGGACATTTATTTTCAGTCTCCAGTCGTCGCAATATCGCTGAATCTTGTCGAAATCACGCTGCAAGAGTATTCTAATAACCTCAACCTTTCGGGCCGTTCTATATGCAATTAGATCGTCGGCGCACGCAATTGCCTTTGTAAGACTACCTATCAGATCGCTGGTGTAAATGCTGAAGAGAATCGGCGAATTCACCGCTCCCTGTTGAAGACCATTTTTAATTAAGAATGT
This sequence comes from Eupeodes latifasciatus, assembly GCA_920104205.1. Lineage (NCBI taxonomy): Eukaryota > Metazoa > Arthropoda > Insecta > Diptera > Syrphidae > Eupeodes > Eupeodes latifasciatus. The sequence goes on from OV049924.1 coordinate 236,200,274, forward strand.
TGTGGTAGAAGTTACATTGCCACTTTTGACAACAAATTTTCTACCGTTAAGCATATCATAAAGTATATACAACAATGGTTTGCTTATGCCAAGCCTGCTCAGTTTTAGGTAAAGACCCTCTAACCATACGGTGTCAAAGGCTTTTTCCAAATCAACCAGAACAGCACTTGTGCATTGTTGTTTTGATTTATTCCATTGGATATCAGAAACGAGTTTAGACGCAGCATGAATTGTGTCATGACCCGCCTTGAACCCGAACTGTTTATCCGGAATTATTTTGTTGTCCGCAGCCCACAGTCAGAGCCCTATTAATGATTTTTTCGAAAACTTTGCTGATGCTCGGAAGAAGACTTATCGACCGAAGATTTGACGGGTTGGAGTTGTCCTTTCCCTTTTTCGGGAGAGGATGAACCACAGCGGTCTTCCAATGCACTGGATAATATGCATTATTCAGTGCATTATTGAAGAGTGTAGTGTAAATGTCAATTGCCTCCATCGGTAAATGTCTTAGTACAACGTTGGATATACCATCGAAACCTGCTGACTTTTTGTTTTTTTATTGAGTTGAAGATGAGCTGAAGCTCAACCTTCGTCACTAACAAGGGACTTGGTCCCGTTTGCTCGGCGATTATGGCATTTGCCAAGGAAACGTCATTGAACCGCATGAACCCGCGGTTCTCAGATCGCCATTGTGTTATATCATTTCGAAGGTAAAAGTGATTAAGTAGGGCTCTGTTTTCCAGGTCGTGGTTGGGGCGATTGCTAACATTCACCTTGTACACTTGCTGGAAAGCAGCTCCCACCGCCTCCACTTTTTCCTTCGGATCTTCAATTATATAAAAGTCATCGTCAAAGATGGCTTCTTCTGGATCTATTTGCGCTGTCTTGAGTACGTCTCTGTTCTCTTTAGTTCTTTGGAGTTTCAGACACGGAAGGTCATTATCGTTCTTTTTCCTAAATATCTTGTTGATTTTAGGGAACATACGAGGGTCACTGGAATTAACTGACCGGATCTTGCGGTCCCAGTACTTGTTAATTGATAACCTGTAGTTCTCCTTAATCAACAGATTGACATTTTTTATTGACGACTTCAGTGTCCTAACCTCCAAGTCATGTGGGTCTGTGAGTCGTCTGTACAAGTTTTTGAGTCTTGTCAGTAAGCCACTCTTGTGCCTACGTAGTGTGTCAATAGTCGCGTTTCTGTAAGCGTCCATTTGGTCCCGTTCTTTGTACTTTGGTATTGTCCGTTCCATTGTTCGTTTTATTGTTTCATCCATCTGTTGTAAATGTTGGTCAATTTCTGTATTTGTCAGGTTTCTGTTGTTTGGTGGGGCTATGTCACTCGAACGAAGTTCTCTCGCTAGGGCGTTGGTGAAACGAGGCCAGCGCATCTTACTGTAATTGTAAGAATGCGTTGCAACGTATTCCTCCAACTCCACGCGTTCGTTCGGAATCTGCATTACAGCAGCCAGTCCGCAGTGATCACTGTCGTACTCGACTGTCTGTAAGCAGTTTCGAGGGTGATTACCCACTTTGCCTGTAACTGTCAGTCTTGTGTCGTACAGCAAAAGATCCAGAAAGGAGTCGCTTCTTGGATACGATGGCTTTTCAGTAGCCAGCAGGTCGACGCCATATTCAACGCTGTAAAGATTCATCAAATTAAAAAGATGGTTACCTCTGGGATTACTATATTGATTTCCCCAATCTTCATGTTTTGCGTTCAAATCACCGGCCAAGATGAAATAGTTTTCTTCCAAGCTCAGTTTCAGTTCCCTAAAAAGAATCTCGAGTTCTGAAGCAAAGTAAGTAACCTGCGGAGCTCCAGCCGCATAAGCCGCAATCATATACATCCGCTTCCCTTGAGTGAGAGAGATGCATACAACGCAAACTTCTAGCGTCTTGAGCTTTCGCAATTCATTGTTGTATATGACCTTATAATTAATGCCTTTTCGTATAAAGAGAGCGACACCTCCCCCTTGAGTGGAGTCGGGCCGGTCTCTTCTTACGATATTGTAATTTTTATGAGTCAATTTGTGTTTGTGGTTTAGCTTAGTTTCGCTAGCCATAAACACATCGGGACTGTAGTCTTTCAACAATTGGAACATATTGGCTCTTCGTTCAATCCTAATCAGTGAATTTACATTCACAGCTAGGACTTTAAGGCGCGTCTCCGGCAGCGCGCCCATTATGGTCTAAATTGCGCCAGGCCAGGCAACAAAGAGTAGAGATGATCTACCCCTTTGCCTTGCTCCTTTATCTGACTTTGCAGCCCCGTTAGTTGATCTTGAATGCTCAACAACAAGGCTACAATGGCAGGCTGCACCTCTGGTGCCTTAGGCACAGGGGCCTTTGGGACAACCGTTGGTGGAGCCTGTCTCGTGTTCCCATTCCCTGACACCATTTGGGCGTAAGAGAGTTTGGGATCCACGAATTTTTGTGTTGGAGCCTGTCGAACTGTTCGACTTCCTTCGGCTTTTTGACTGGCCTGTTTTTGTTTCATTTGTTGAACCTTAGGGCAACCCCTATAGTTAGCCGGTGCCCTTAGTTTCCACAAAGGACACACTTGAGCTGGGTTAAATCCTCAACCCGCTCATTCCCCAGCTTGCACTCTCCCTTCATCTGGGTTTCGGAGCACATGACGCAGCGCAACTGCATATTGCAGTTGGCTCCGGCATGGCCAAACCTCTGGCACTTCGTACATTGTAACATGTCGTCGTCTCTTTTTAATGTATCCCAGTGTACGGATTGAAAGTCGAGGGATTCGATTTTCCTCACACTCTCAAAACTAATTTGGGGCGATAATGTTACGAGGAACATTGGCAGCCTATAACCCCCTCGCCTGGACTTCACCGTAGTGAAAGGCTTGACCCCAATAAAATCGAGATCATCATTGGCTTTTTCACGGAGCTCAGCTAAGAGCTCCTCCGGTTCCGTGCAGGAACTTATGCACTTCAGAAGGACCGTCTTAAATTTTTCGCTTTTAGGCGTGAAGCTAAAGAACTCAGCGGTGGCCTGCTTAAGCACTTCTTTAAGTAGCTTGTGTTCGGCCAGTGAGAAGCACTGCACCGAATATCGCTTTTCTTTTTCATTTGAAATGTTAATGAGAAACTTGCCCTTTAGTGGCCGACTACATACCTGTTTAAAGTCTTGTAGGTCAACCCGGTAGGTCCTAATTGGTGGCACCTTCTCCTTCATGGGCTGTGGTTGTTTCTGGTGTTGCTGCTGCTGTTTCTGCTGTTGCTGTTTCTGCGGCTGCTGTTTCTGCTGCTGTTGTTGCTGCTGCATTGCTTTAGCTAAGGTCGATGCGCCCTCAGAAGTTGGGCCTGTCACTGCTGATGGCGTCTTTTTATTTTGCTCCGCTCCTGTGTATTTGGTAGCGAGCTTGTTGTGGTTGTTGTTGCTGTTGTTTTTGCTGCTGTTGTTTTTGCTGCTGTTGTTTTTGCTGCTGTTGTTTTTGTTGCAGTTGCTTTTGCGCTTCCTCTTCCTGTCGGCGCGCCTCTTGTTTCAGCTTTAGTGCACTGAGGAGGGGCTCTATTTCCTCCTTGAGCTTATTGAGGGGCACGAGTACGATAACTTTGGCGCCAAGATATAATAACGGTTTTTGGTAGAGGGTCTTAATACAAGCATTTTTTACTATGGGAGGGGGGGGTCTATCTCCCCCTGTTTAGGCGGGTGGGGCAATTTAAAAAAGTTATTATTTAAAATGGAAAAAAATAATTAAAAAATAACGGTGATACTTACAATTAAGTTGTATACATTTTTTTAAAGCCAACACCCTGTTCTATTAGCCAGTTTTTAAATCAAGTCAAAACTATGCGTAGTTTTTGAAAAATTTAATTTTAAACTCAAAATTTGAGTAAAAAAAGTTAAAAAAAGGTTTAAAGTGTAACTTTTTCAATACTTCAAGATTATCTACCATTGTTTTTATTTCAGAACTTATTGCTCTTATTTGTTTTTGATCAAAAACTGAAAACTAGATGATTTTATGTCTTTTAGTTTTTGAGAAAATTGAAAATAAAAATTTAATTTTAAACTCCAAATTTGAGTAAAAAAAGTTAAAAAAAAGGTTTAAAGTGTAACTTTTTCAATACTTCAAGATTATCTACCATTGTTTTTATTTCAGAACTTATTGCTCTTATTTGTTTTTGATCAAAAACTGAAAACTAAATGATTTTATGTCTTTTAGTTTTTGAGAAAATTGAAAATAAAAATTTAATTTTAAACTCAAAATTTGAGTAAAAAAAGTTAAAAAAAGGTTTAAAATGTAACTTTTTCAATACTTCAAGATTATCTACCATTGTTTTTATTTCAGAATTTATTGCTCTTATTTGTTTTTGATCAAAAACTGAAAACTAGATGATTTTATGTCTTTTAGTTTTTGAGAAAATTAAAAAATAACCACAACTACTATTTTAATTTAATTCTTTTTTTTTTTCTTGAGTGGTCTTATTTTGATAGTAATAATGGTATTTGCGTATGCGTAATGCGTGTTTGGGTGTATGCAACAGTAAGGTGTGCGCGAGTTTGGGTGTATGCAACAGTGGCATCTGTAAGGGGGGGCATGCTGCCCCCCTGCAACCCCCCTGCTTGGGCACACTATAGGATTTGGGGTGGGTGCAAGTTGGTGTGTGTGCAAGGTGGGGATGGTGCAAGGTGCGGTGGGTGCAAGATGGGGTGCATGCAAAGTTTCTTTTGCATTTAAATAAGCTGGATTTAAGAAAAATTAATTTTACCTAGGTGTATCTTAATCCATATTCGATTATTACTATCAAAATAAGACTACGTTAGCAAGGAAAAAGTAATTTAATTAAAATATTTTTTTTGGTAACTTTCAATTTTCTCAAGAACTAGAAGACATAAAGTCATCTAGTTTTCAGTTTTTGATCAAAAACAAATAAGAGCAATGAATTCTAAAAAAAAAAAACAGTAGATAATCTGTAAGTTTTGAAAAATTACACTTTAAACTTTTTTTTTAACTTTTTTTTGCACAAATTTTGACTTTAAAACAATTTTTTTCAAAAACTATGCATAGTTTTGACTTGATTTAAAAACAAGCTAATAGACAAAAGTGTTGGCTTTAAAAAAAGGTATAATACTTAATTATAAGTATTACCGTTATTTTTTAATTATTTTTTTTCCATTTAATGTACATATTTTTTTAAACTGCCCCTACCGCCTAAACGGGGGGAGATAGACCCCCCCTCCCATAGTAAAAAATGCTTGTATTAAGCCCCTCTACCAAAAACCGTTATTATATCTCGGCGCCAAAGTTATCGTACTCTCCCCTAAGGGCACGAGTACGATAACTTTGGCGCCAAGATATAATAACGGTTTTTGGTAGAGGGTCTTAATACAAGCATTTTTTACTATGGGAGGGGGGGGTCTATCTCCCCCTGTTTAGGCGGGTGGGGCAATTTAAAAAAGTTATTATTTAAAATGGAAAAAAATAATTAAAAAATAACGGTGATACTTACAATTAAGTTGTATACATTTTTTTAAAGCCAACACCCTGTTCTATTAGCCAGTTAAATCAAGTCAAAACTATGGGTAGTTTTTGAAAAATTTAATTTTAAACTCAAAATTTGAGTAAAAAAAGTTAAAAAAAGGTTTAAAGTGTAACTTTTTCAATACTTCAAGATTATCTACCATTGTTTTTATTTCAGAACTTATTGCTTTTATTTGTTTTTGATCAAAAACTGAAAACTAGATGATTTTATGTCTTTTAGTTTTTGAGAAAATTGAAAATAAAAATTTAATTTTAAACTCAAAATTTGAGTAAAAAAAGTTAAAAAAAAGGTTTAAAGTGTAACTTTTTCAATACTTCAAGATTATCTACCATTGTTTTTATTTCAGAACTTATTGCTCTTATTTGTTTTTGATCAAAAACTGAAAACTAAATGATTTTATGTCTTTTAGTTTTTGAGAAAATTGAAAATAAAAATTTAATTTTAAACTCAAAATTTGAGTAAAAAAAGTTAAAAAAAGGTTTAAAATGTAACTTTTTCAATACTTCAAGATTATCTACCATTGTTTTTATTTCAGAATTTATTGCTCTTATTTGTTTTTGATCAAAAACTGAAAACTAGATGATTTTATGTCTTTTAGTTTTTGAGAAAATTAAAAAATAACCACAACTACTATTTTAATTTAATTCTTTTTTTTTTTTTTCTTGAGTGGTCTTATTTTGATCTTCTACTCTGAACGTCGAACTTGTCGAGTTGTAGAAGCTGAGTAGGGTCAATGATTCTCGAGAATTTTCTCCAGATGAGTCCCGAAACTAAAGGACGTTCTTATCCCTCTACCTTTCCCAAAATCATCATCCATTCCCACATAAACAAGGCATACCAGCCAACGTTTATGTCACCAACTCCCATCCCACCTCCCACGTTGTAATGGCGAAAAAGCTAGACAGCGCTCCTATCTCCTATGCTCCTTCTCACTCTAGGTAAATTAGCTGAATTGCTGTTACCGAATCCCAATCTTTTCCTTCCATATCAGAATGATGAATTAACATCAACTGATTCCTAACCCTATCTCTTCCTTCCCTACCACCTCTTATCTTTATTGGGCTGGATCTAAGGTGTTAAACGACCCGTGCCGATGATCAGCCTGGCTGGGGGCCCAATTCAAAAATAGCCCAGTCTCTAACGGAGTATCCGGATACCTGGCGACCTCCGGATTAACTAGCCTTATCTGTACATGCGAATCTCTGTGCAGACGGACCTCTTTTCTTCGCAACTCGTGGGATTAAAATGGAAAAAACAAAAAACAAAAATTTAAAGGATGATGAGACCGGTATCTCTTCAGGACCGGGCGGCAATTTGGCGTCAAAGCCTGTTGCCGTATCTCTTGCGGCCAGCACAGAGAAGGGAGTAGTGGCTAACCATGGACCCTCCTCTGCAGCTGGCAGCAACGAGGATAGGAAGGTAGTGATACCTAATTTCAGTAGTGGCAGGGTTGTGAAAAATGGCCCTACCACTACTAATGAGAGAAAGGGGAAACTCTCGAAAAGCCAATATAGGCAAAGGCGGCAAGCGGCGAAAATCCTGAAGGCCTCTGGTGCATCATCGGGGGCTGAAAGGACACCGCAGCAAACCGCTAGCGTCGAATGGGCAAAAAGCATACTTGCTACAACTAAGACCAGTAAGGACTCTACGTCCAAACGAGAAAGGTCTCTCGAGGGGGCCGTACCGACACCAAAACGGCCTCGGGTGCACAACACCAGCACTCCCCTCAATCCCATCAAGAAAGCCAGTTTCAGTGACGTCGCGAAGGGCAAAGTCGTGGTTGCGGTCATTGACAGGAGTGATGATGATGGAACAATATCGGCTGATCGTTGGCAGTTGGTCAAGGTTAAGCTCTCGGGTGGCTTTTTAAGCATTTTAAGGGAGCTTCCAGGACCACTTCCTTCCATAAGCGATGGGGGTTGGCATCAAGGCCACGTAAAACTCATGGTTTGTGGCGATCAGAGGTCTTGTGAAATGTATAAGCTCGCTGTCAGCCGGTTAGGTGAAGTTTGGCCAGGTGCGAAGCTCGAGGTAGTCGCTAAGGAAGACATTCCTAGCAGACCTAGAGCCCGCATTTGGATCCCAATGGAACCTGCCGGTATCGATGAAATTCTCGAGATGATCAGAGTTTGCAACCCGTCCCTTCCGACGCACAACTGGAAGATAGCCAAGCTAGAGGAGGTAAAGAATCTTTATAGGAGCGCCATTTTGGTACTCAATAAGGAATCTTTGGCTCCTCTAGCCATAAACGAGGGCTCGATAAACTATGGCTTCGAAACCATTAAAATTCGAGTCTATAAAAAAGATGAGGTTAACGCGGAAAGCGGGCCTCCAAAAACAACCGAGGGTGAACTAGCGGTTGGTGGGCCTGGGACATCGTCTTCTCTCTTAACTGAAGGTGACGATGCACCAATGCCCTCTCCAATAGCGACCCCACCCTCTACAAAAGTCGTAGACAGTCCATCCTTAATGGAGACTGAGGACGACCTCAACATGATCCTTTTGAGTGAGGACGAACTCTTGGGTTCATCCTCAGACTCAGAGGATCAGAACAAAACCGTGGTGGAGGTTGATCTGCCTAATTGTAGCCAAAATGCTGCAGTTAGTACAGATTAATCTCCAGCACTCCGTAAAGGCCTCGGCCTCACTTCTTCTCCGGCTGGCAAGAAACGGGGAAGACATTGTCCTGATCCAAGAGCCATGGATTGTGAGATCCGTTGTTCGAGGACTCAGGACTCCTGGGTACTACACACTGTGTGTGACAGATAAAGGTGAACCTAGATCTTGCATACTAGTGAAACGTAGCATTAATGTATTTTTACTCCATCATTTCAGTGACAAAGATACCACCGTAGCTAGGCTGGAAACAACCAAAGGAAGTTTCTGGCTAGTGTCGGCGTATCTTGGCCATGACCACCTTGGCCCTCTCCCTGGAAAAACCCTGGAGAAAGTCGTCGCTGAAGCGGAAAGGCAAAGGATCCGCCTAATTATTGGGAGCGATGCTAACGCTCATCATACGGTATGGGGAAGTACCAATATCAACGACAGAGGTGAGTCTCTTTTTGATTATATTCTTGGTACTAACCTCTTAGTAAGTAATGTTGGAAATGAACCAACCTTCATAACTAAAACTCGACAAGAAGTCTTAGACATAACTCTTGTCTCAGATACTATACACCATATGATCTTGGACTGGAAAGTATCCAAAGAACACTCGTTCTCTGATCATAGATATATCCAGTTCAATATCAATGTGGATGATAACCCGAGTCCATTGACTTTTCGAAATTATCGGAAAACTGATTGGACTTCATACAGGAACTCATTACAGAGTTTACTAAAACCTGGACTATCTTGTCCTTCCTCTAACGCTAATGAACTTGACAACAAAGTCAATGAACTTACCTCAGCTATGAACAGATCGCTAGAAATTGCTTGTCCACTTATACACATAAGAGGAAAGAGGAAACCACAATGGTGGGCCTCAGAGCTTGACTCGCTCAGGAAAGAATGCAGGAAACTTTTCAACCGAGCCAAAGCCGCAAGACTAGCCTCTCACTGGGATTCTTACAAAGAATCCCTAAGAATTTACAAGAAGGCACTAAGGAAATCTAAACGATCTTCTTGGAGATCCTTCTGTGGCACGATAGAAGAAACTTCTGAAGCCTCTAGGTTACGGAAAATTCTTTCAACTAATCCAGCGATGCCAAGCTGCTTGAAAAATGCAGACGGCTCCTGGACAAATTCAAGTAATGAATCGCTGAACTTACTACTGGATACTCATTTTCCTGGAAGTTCTCTTACCGAGACTTGCAACGGTTATATACGTTCAAGTCCCAATACAACATATCCACAAGGTCTGATCACAAGGGACAAGCTACAATGGGCTCTCAACAGCTTCAAACCATTTAAATCTGCAGGACCAGATGGAATAATACCAGCCGAGCTACAAAAGACTTTTGACATAATTGCACCAATCCTTGAGGCAATTTTTACCAGCTGTCTTTACCTGGTCCATGTTCCCTCGGCATGGCGAGAAGTTAAAGTTGTTTTTATACCCAAGGCAGGTAAATGCTCGCAAGTTAATCCTAAAGATCTACGACCTATAAGTCTATCATCATTCCTTCTTAAGACCTTGGAAAGATTGATTGATATCCATTTAAGGGCAAGTATTGATACAAGACTTCTGTCTTCGTCTCAACATGCCTACTGTAAAGGTAAATCGGTGGAAACAGCGTTACACACCTTAGTACGCACCGTCGAATATTCCCTCCATCATAAAGAGTTCACTATGGTTGCTTTCCTTGACATCGAAGGTGCCTTTAACAACGTGGACACATCTGCAATCACATCTGCACTAACATCTCTAAATGTAGAGAGTTCGCTTCGGGAGTTAATTCATTTAATGCTTACTAGCAGGATAATTAACTCAAAACTGGGCAACTCTTCTGGCAGACGATTCGTTAGTAGAGGGACACCGCAAGGTGGTGTTCTATCCCCTCTCCTCTGGAACCTAGTGGTGAATGAAATCCTAACTGGTCTGGATGCGGAGGGTTTCAGAGTGATAGCATATGCGGACGACGTTGCTATAGCAGTTTCAGGAAAGCATCTTAACACGTTAAAAGAACTCATACAAAATGCCTTAGATAGACTAATACTTTGGGCTGATCGGTGTGGACTGGGTGTTAACCCACACAAAACCGATTTGGTCTTATTTTCGAGGAGATACAAAATTCCATTTGTCAACCCTCCCCATATTAAAGGAATCCAATTGAAATTCTCAGACGAGGCTAAATACCTGGGTCTTGTCTTAGATAAAAAACTAAATTGGAAACGCAACGTAGAGGAAAGAGTCAAAAAAGCTACTGTAGCTCTCTTTTCTTGCAAAAAAGCCATCGGTAATAAATGGGGCTTGCAACCCAGAATCACGCATTGGCTATACACATCGGTAATCAGACCGATTTTAATGTACGGTGTGGCAGTATGGTGGACTGCTTTAGAAAAAGGTATAAACCGAGATAAAGTAAATAAAGTCCAACGTTCAGCTTGCCTATGTATAAGTGGATCGCTTCGCACGACCCCATCTGCGGCACTGGACACCTTACTCTACCTAACACCTCTTGACATCTTTAGCAAACAAATAGCTGCAAGTTCTGCTATTCGCCTCAAAGCTTCGTCGCAGTGGACTAACAACAACATTGGCCACTCCGTTATTCTTAGTTATTTAGAATCAATCCCAAAGCACATAGACTACACCATCCCCCAACTACAATTCGACAGAAATTTCCAGATTTCTATACCTCCCAGATCTTTTTGGGAGGATAGGACATTCCTGGAAGACGAGTCAATCCACTTCTATACAGATGGATCAAAAACAAAAGAAGGGGTTGGTGGAGGTGTGTACTCTGAACGACTGAAATTAAGTCTCTCATTCCGCCTTCCCAATCATTGTAGCGTGTTCCAGGCGGAACTTTTGGCGATAAAAGAAGTCTTGTCCTGGCTTAAAGAAAACGTGATATCGACATCTGATATCCGTATTTTCTCAGATAGTCAGGCCGCTATTAAATCTCTGGATTCTGTCTCTACAAACTCTATAACAGTCCAGAACTGTCGATCATCTCTAATGGAGATGGCACAACAGTTTAATATTCACCTTTGCTGGGTGCCGGGCCATAGAGACATTCCAGGTAACTGTAAGGCAGATGAACTCGCCAGGAACGGTACAGTACAGCCCATTCTACCACGTTTGGCACGTACTGGCATACCAATCGCTACTTGCAAACTGTTGCTAATGCAAGACGCTGCGAGGAGGGCAGGCACCAGGTGGAACAACATCACCACGTGTCAAGTCACAAAAAACATCTGGCCAACACTGGATTTAAAACGTTCAAGGTGCTTGCTCTCTCTAAGCAGATCGCATATAAGCTCGATAATAGGTGTCATAACCGGACACTGTCTAATAGGAAAGCACGCCATGAGATTAGGCGTATTCTCAAATGACTTCTGCAGAAGCTGTATGGACGAGGAAGAGGAAGAAACAGTTCTTCATCTTCTCTGCACATGCCCTGCTCTGGCTCGAAAACGCAAGAATTACCTAGGAGAATTCTTCTTTAACGATCTAAACGATCTAAATCATATCGGCATAAGCAGCCTCTCACGTTTCGTAAGAGACTCAAACTGGTTCCATTGAGCTTAGGAAGAAACCTCAAGATTCATGTGGTATCACAATGGGCCATCAAACTGGCCTAAGTGTGTCCGTTTCCATCTTAGACAGCCACTTCAACCTAACCTAACCTAACCTTATTTTGATAGTAATAATGGTATTTGCGTATGCGTAATGCGTGTTTGGGTGTATGCAACAGTAAGGTGTGCGCGAGTTTGGGTGTATGCAACAGTGGCATCTGTAAGGGGGGGCATGCTGCCCCCCTGCAACCCCCCTGCTTGGGCACACTATAGGATTTGGGGTGGGTGCAAGTTGGTGTGTGTGCAAGGTGGGGATGGTGCAAGGTGCGGTGGGTGCAAGATGGGGTGCATGCAAAGTTTCTTTTGCATTTAAATAAGCTGGATTTAAGAAAAATTAATTTTACCTAGGTGTATCTTAATCCATATTCGATTATTACTATCAAAATAAGACTACGTTAGCAAGGAAAAAGTAATTTAATTAAAATATTTTTTTTGGTAACTTTCAATTTTCTCAAGAACTAGAAGACATAAAGTCATCTAGTTTTCAGTTTTTGATCAAAAACAAATAAGAGCAATGAATTCTAAAAAAAAAAAACAGTAGATAATCTGTAAGTTTTGAAAAATTACACTTTAAACTTTTTTTTTAACTTTTTTTTGCACAAATTTTGACTTTAAAACAATTTTTTTCAAAAACTATGCATAGTTTTGACTTGATTTAAAAACAAGCTAATAGACAAAAGTGTTGGCTTTAAAAAAAGGTATAATACTTAATTATAAGTATTACCGTTATTTTTTAATTATTTTTTTTCCATTTAATGTACATATTATTTTAAACTGCCCCTACCGCCTAAACGGGGGGAGATAGACCCCCCCTCCCATAGTAAAAAATGCTTGTATTAAGCCCCTCTACCAAAAACCGTTATTATATCTCGGCGCCAAAGTTATCGTACTCTCCCCTAAGGGCACGAGTACGATAACTTTGGCGCCAAGATATAATAACGGTTTTTGGTAGAGGGTCTTAATACAAGCATTTTTTACTATGGGAGGGGGGGGGGGTCTATCTCCCCCTGTTTAGGCGGGTGGGGCAATTTAAAAAAGTTATTATTTAAAATGGAAAAAAATAATTAAAAAATAACGGTGATACTTACAATTAAGTTGTATACATTTTTTTAAAGCCAACACCCTGTTCTATTAGCCAGTTTTTAAATCAAGTCAAAACTATGCGTAGTTTTTGAAAAATTTAATTTTAAACTCAAAATTTGAGTAAAAAAAGTTAAAAAAAGGTTTAAAGTGTAACTTTTTCAATACTTCAAGATTATCTACCATTGTTTTTATTTCAGAACTTATTGCTCTTATTTGTTTTTGATCAAAAACTGAAAACTAGATGATTTTATGTCTTTTAGTTTTTGAGAAAATTGAAAATAAAAATTTAATTTTAAACTCAAAATTTGAGTAAAAAAAGTTAAAAAAAGGTTTAAAGTGTAACTTTTTCAATACTTCAAGATTATCTACCATTGTTTTTATTTCAGAACTTATTGCTCTTATTTGTTTTTGATCAAAAACTGAAAACTAAATGATTTTATGTCTTTTAGTTTTTGAGAAAATTGAAAATAAAAATTTAATTTTAAACTCAAAATTTGAGTAAAAAAAGTTAAAAAAAGGTTTAAAATGTAACTTTTTCAATACTTCAAGATTATCTACCATTGTTTTTATTTCAGAATTTATTGCTCTTATTTGTTTTTGATCAAAAACTGAAAACTAGATGATTTTATGTCTTTTAGTTTTTGAGAAAATTGAAAATAACCACAACTACTATTTTAATTTAATTCTTTTTTTTTTCTTGAGTGGTCTTATTTTGATAGTAATAATGGTATTTGCGTATGCGTAATGCGTGTTTGGGTGTATGCAACAGTAAGGTGTGCGCGAGTTTGGGTGTATGCAACAGTGGCATCTGTAAGGGGGGGCATGCTGCCCCCCTGCAACCCCCCTGCTTGGGCACACTATAGGATTTGGGGTGGGTGCAAGTTGGTGTGTGTGCAAGGTGGGGATGGTGCAAGGTGCGGTGGGTGCAAGATGGGGTGCATGCAAAGTTTCTTTTGCATTTAAATAAGCTGGATTTAAGAAAAATTAATTTTACCTAGGTGTATCTTAATCCATATTCGATTATTACTATCAAAATAAGACTACGTTAGCAAGGAAAAAGTAATTTAATTAAAATATTTTTTTTGGTAACTTTCAATTTTCTCAAGAACTAGAAGACATAAAGTCATCTAGTTTTCAGTTTTTGATCAAAAACAAATAAGAGCAATGAATTCTAAAAAAAAAAACAGTAGATAATCTGTAAGTTTTGAAAAATTACACTTTAAACTTTTTTTTTAACTTTTTTTTGCACAAATTTTGACTTTAAAACAATTTTTTTCAAAAACTATGCATAGTTTTGACTTGATTTAAAAACAAGCTAATAGACAAAAGTGTTGGCTTTAAAAAAAGGTATAATACTTAATTATAAGTATTACCGTTATTTTTTAATTATTTTTTTTCCATTTAATGTACATATTTTTTTAAACTGCCCCTACCGCCTAAACGGGGGGAGATAGACCCCCCCTCCCATAGTAAAAAATGCTTGTATTAAGCCCCTCTACCAAAAACCGTTATTATATCTCGGCGCCAAAGTTATCGTACTCTCCCCTAAGAAATCAATTTAACAAAGAAGTGGTGTTTTTTCCTTTGTCTCTATAATTTTACTTTTTTCGTATTTTCGATATAGAAGTATTTTATCATTTTTTTACACAATTCCTAATAATTTTAATAATTACATACGGAAACAGTTGTAAATATTTTTTTAAATATTTTTTTAGCGTACAAATCTGGATGTTAACTTAGCCGTTAATAATTTACTCTCTCGCGACGACGAAGAAGCAGACGACGCTGATCAAGCAGGTGATAATTACGCTCCAGACGATTTGATTTCGCTGTTAGATAACGGTTTTCAAACGGATAGTAGTAATGTTATAGTTGACCCTGCAGATGGTCTGTTTTCAGAAGAAATTTTTAGCAACTATTCCAGTATAAGAAAGTAAGAGTTTATTTTTTCACTTGTCTCTCGTATTCTTTTTACTTATTTTGTAAACATTGTTTCATGTTTTTGAAACAAGTTTGTTGTTTAACCGTATACGCAGTGAAAGGAATCAAGTTAATTCTGGAAATTTGGACAATACTATCAGTTCTTTAAGAGCGAATGCTGTTTCAACGTCAGGAAATACACTGTCTGGCGGAAGCAATATTTCAGGGCCAAGTACTACAGTAAATGCAGACTCTTTTAGCAGATGGAGGGACAGGCAGTGTTACGGACAGCGCCGGTGGTTTCCAAGAGACGATACAATTTGGGAAAAAGACATAGGTAAGTTTCTATCTGTTTATTCTTATTAAAGGAAAATGGGCATTTTTGTATGGGCTGTGATCCCTTTTCTGGTTACTAATAAATAACTAACTACACGCAGCACCCTAAACGTACACGTTTAAGATTTGGTTATAGTTGTTTTTTAGAAATATATTTATATATTTATATGTTACAAGTTAAAAAACAAAAAGAAAAATACAGTAAACTATCGTTATCTATGATAATGGTGTCAAGGAAGGTAACTGGGGCAGTGAAGCTCTCATGTCTTGCGTATCTTGTGTACGAGCGCAAGGTTCGAATGTCGTCTATACTGAATGGATCACCCTGCCTGACAGCGGAATTCTGTTCGTCGTCGCCGTTATACAGTTGGCAGAAATGGTCCCTTCATATCCTTAGTATTGACTGCGGTCCTACTATGATGTTTCCACTTTCGTCTTTGCATTCTTCGATTCGAGATCTATGTACCTGTGAATTTCATTTCACCTGTTTATAAAACTTTCGAACCTCAACTTGCTTTTAAACCTCTCAATATATTCGACCGCACGATTCTCAAGCTCTCTCTTTTTCCTTCTGAGAACGAAAAAAGAGAGCGTCGATTCTAATATAGTTAATCTGCCTTACGGTAGATTGATCTAGAGAACTCCAAGTTCCACATTTGGGCGATTAAATTAAGCCTGAATAACTTTAACATGTTGCTCTAGTGTGTATTGTTCAAATTCAGTTAGTGCATATTAAAATAAAACAACAGTAAGAAAGAAGCTGTATCCATAATCACGCCACCTAAGAACAAAAAAAAAACATTACCAACAACAAGAAAAATGATACGCCACTCAGCACAACACTGTACAGTGAGGGCTTAGATCGAGTTTTCTGCTACAATTCCGTCATACTGTTTCATACAGACCAGCTGTTTTGGCACTAAGTGAAACTCAAGTAGGTGAGGATTCCGATTCTACTGAATTTTGTATTCATGGGTATTGCTTGGTGCCATTATTCTTTTTTCACCATGGCCTCGCCACATACATTAGGAATGATGTCGCTTATCAGAACTTGCCGCAATATGGTCTTTGCACCAATTCTTTCTTTTATTTTATGTGGTTTAAATTTTGCGTAAAAAAGCATATCATTTACAATTGCTTCCTTTATCGGTGCCCCATTCAGACAGAGTATCAACTTACCGTTAATTTGATGCTTTGTCTGATTTCATCCAAAGAATTGTTTCGTCCTATCGTCGAACTGAAATCGTTGTTACGTGCGATTTCAATGTACACACCCGAATGAGTGTGTGCTAAGATCTAAGCTGAGTTAAACCTCCTAACTCAGTTGGTCAACGAGCCCACTCGAATATCGGACGTGGAAGGTCGAACAGAAAACACTCGACTTGTTTCTTACCTCTGACCGTGATAAGGACACTATTAGTGTTCTATATCCTCTAGGCACATCTGATTATTGTGTTATATCAGCAAATTTCTCGAGCCAAAACTGTCCAGTTAGAGAAAGAGCTCCTGAGAGAACCGTTTGGCAATACAAGAAAGTCAACTGGGACGGTTTCAATAATTATTTCAGGATCTTTAACTGGTCACTATGCTTCCTCGATAGCAACGTTGACGCTGTTGACGTCACGATATAATCTCCTCGGAATGAGAACTTTTAGCACGAACAGGGTTAAAAATATCAGACCTAAGGAAAACGCATGGTTCGATTCGAGCTGTAAAGAGAATCTTTAACTGGCCACTATGCTTCCTCGATAGCGACGTTGACGCCAGCGCTGATAAATTCACGAGTTTGATTCTCCTCGGAATGAGAACTTTTATCACGAACAGGTTTAAAAATATCAGATCTAAAGAAAACGCCATGGATGGCACTTGCATCAATGAGACTGAACATCTCGATATTGTTGGTAGGTGTGTCACCAACCACCTTTTGTGGAACGATCACATACGCGAAGTCACCACAAATGCCGCAAGAGGTTTGGGTTTTCTAAGGCGATGCAAGAAGTTTGTTTCCCCTTCTGATCTGGCTGTTGTACACAAGGCTTATATTAGTCCAAAGCTTGAGTATAACTCCCATCTCTGGGCTGGTGCTCCTGCAACTTACTTAAGCCTCTTGGACAGTATTAAACGTAGAGCATTTTATTTGATTGGTTATATCACCGTTAGTTCCCTTACGTCGCTTGAACATCGTCGTAAAGTTTTTTGTCTCTTCCTTTCTTGCCGATATTTTAACAGTTTATGCTCTAGAGAAATAGCCAGTTGCAATCCTCCCCTTAAACTGTTCAACTGTTATACTCGCGCTTCTAGGAATACTCATCAGTATATCCTCGAGCCCAACTTTGGCCGTACTTATTAGAACGGCTACTCCAGGAAATCCAATTTTGTAATTAAGAATAAAATGTAATTCAACAAAATTAAACAAGATGTTTATTGTACAAGAAAATATGATCGAATAAATAAACTGAAAAATATTGAACTTCAATATTGTTCGATATTAAAACTAGAAATATTATTATGACAAGTGTTTTTATATTAAAGTATATATATATAAATATTGAATTATATATGTATATGCTAACACCCCTTCTTAATAAACACTTCTTAAGTAAAGTCTTCATCGTTCTTAGTTAGACCAGCCAGGAGTCTGAATCTTGATTGTTTAATATTATAATATCTTCTAAATCAACTTGTAGGTCTTGAAATAATGTGCTCAGCCAAATAAGTTCTTGAGTTGCTTCTGCTAAAGCGACAAGTTGATGAAAGTGCAATCAATCTTTGCTCTTTACTTGCATAACTGATTGTAGCTTCTCCAAATTTAAATAAATATCCGCTTGTAGATTTTCGTCCTTTAACGTCTGAAGCCCAATCTGCATCGGCATATCCAACAAGTTTTGAATTTGTTTTGCATCCAACACAAAGCTGTAGCTGTTGAGTTCCTTTCAAGTACCTTGAAATGCGTTTTACTTCATTCCAATCACGCTGAGTAGGACAGGATACTTTTCTGCTAAGATTTGAAACAGCTGCTGCTATGTCCGGCCTTGTATTTCCTGATAAGTAAAGAAGTGAGCCAATAGCTTTTCGATAAATTTCATTGTCGTCTAAAAGCTCATCATCCGTTGTTTGGTTTTTGAAATATCCAGTATCCAAAGGTATTTTGGATGTCTTCGCATCTGACATATTGAAGGTACCAAGTATTTTCTTTGTGTATTTTTCTTGGTGCATATAATACTTTCAATTTCTCTTTTCAATTCCAAGAACAACTTCAAATTTCCCACGTCAGTAATTTCAAAATGTTTTCTAATTTCTGTAATTGTTTCTAAAATTAAATTCTGTTCTTTTGAAATAACCAGGATATCATCAACATAAACAAGTATATATATAATTTTGTCACCTTTGCCTTTTATATACAAACAACTATCAGCCTTACCCCTTCTGAATCCAAAGTTAATTATATTGTATATACTTTTATTCAATTTACATACCAAATTTTCTTTTTAGCTTTGTACAAATCCTGGGGTTGTTTCAAATAAATTTCATTTTCTAGGTTACCATTCAAAATGCAGTTTTAACATCTATGTTTTGTACTGTCATGCCATTCATTGATGCAATCGCTAAAAGGGTTCGAAGAGTCGTCTGCTTCACCACTGAGGTAAACACTTGGTCGTAGTCCTGACCATATTTCTGTGAGAAACCTTTCGCCTCAAGTCTTGCCTTGTACCTTTTTGATTCATCAGCTAATGTTTTGATCTTGAATATCCATTTACAGCTTATAGCCTTTCTACCTTTCGGTATCGCTGAGTAAAAAGAGCATTAAAATCTTGATAGGTGTACTTACAGGTCATTGCGCCATTGGCACAATGGCTAACAGGATAGGGGCATTTGCACCCGATTTTTGTAGGAGCTGCCAAGATGAGGAGGAAATAGAAACCATTAAACACCTGCTCTGTGACTGTCCGAACCTCCAAACCAGCCGACTCCGTCATTTCGGAAACAGGTTTGTTGGAGAACTGGATGATCTAGCACAGGTCTCAATGGCAAACATGAGGAAATTCATAGATAGCACAGGCTGGTTCGTTAACGAGCCAGTCTACGTTAATCGGTAAAATTGAGAAGCATCAATGCTAACTTTTACTTTTTTACAGGGGATCACAATGGACCAGTAGGCCCCCGTGTACGCAACAGCTTCATGCTGTGTACACTGTACACCCCTTATAACCTAACCTAACCTAACCTACCTTTCGGTAACTCCACCAACTCCCAAGCATTGTTTCCTTTCATAGTCTGCAGTTCTTCCTCCATGGCACATATCCATTGCGCACTGTCAGAACTTTCCAATGCTTCCTTATAAGTTGTGGGTTCATCCGGGTAAGCTGTTTTATAGCCATATCTTTTAGGAGGTACGCCTTTGTTGGTTCTTGTTGATTTTCTAACATTATCTTCAGAATCAATGCCATCTTCTTCAGAATAGTAAAAGCTTCCATCTTCTGATAACTGTTTTTCAAAATCAACATTGTTTTCATCTTTAACAATTTCTTCATTTTCAATCGTATTAGTAGTTAAGTTGTCGTTTCCTTGGTTCTTGCTGGTAAAAAGATTAACTTCAAAATTAGTATCATCTTCATATTTTGTTACATCAGGTAATTTGTTTAAGCCGGCATTCATTTCTTCATTAAACTTGACATCTCTGGACTTGATTATCTTGGCTGTTTCTGTATCCAACAGTCTATATGCCTTTGATTCATCACAGAATCCTACAAGTACATATTTATAGGATACATCTTCCAACATATGTCGAAGTTTCTTAATGACATAATGATATGCCACGCATCCAAATGTTCTTATATGAGTCATAGCTGGTTGTCTTTGAAAATACATTTCATAGGGAGTTTTCAGAGTAGCTTTCGATGGTAATCTATTTTGTAAATAGTTTGCGGTATTTAAAGCTTCTGCCCAAAATTTTCTGTTCAGTCCAGATTGTATGAGCATGCACCGTGTCATTTCCATTAGACTCCGGACTATAAGGGGGTGTTAACTGCTGCTTAATACTTTTACTTTTAAGATAATCTTTCAACTTTATGCTAGTGAATTCTCCACCTCTGTCAGTTCTTAGTATTTTCATTGGTCTTTCAATTCTTCTGTCAGTTCTTAGTATTTTCATTGGTCTTTCAAAATAGTTTTCAGTTTGTTGTATAAACTCTACTATTTTCTCTACAGCTTGACTCTTTTCTTTCAAAAAATAAACAATACAGTACCTACTGTAGTCGTGAATCATTGTTAAGAAATATTTGTTCCCACTTGGAGTTATTTCTCGCATAGGTCCACATAGATCTGCGTGAACAAGATCCAAGACCTTATCAGATCTGTTTGTGGCTTGCTTTGGAAACCCTGGTCTTATCATTTTACCTCTGAAAAAAGAATCACAATGATCAAGACAAGAACATTTAATGAGTTCAACTCCAGTAATTAAATTCTTTTATCGACCTTAAATCTCGATGACCAAATCGGCGATGAAAAGTATGAACACATTCCTTTTAAATGTGTGTTACCCTCTTTGCATACAAATCTTCATTAAGCCTATAAAGGTTTTTATATAAACTAGCCGTTGCATATATTTTACCATAATGTGGTAGTTCACAAATCTCATCTTTAAATAGAACTTGCCAACCACTTTCGACAAGTTTTCTAACTGAAAGCAAATTTTCATCTAGCTCAGGAACATAAAGAACATTCTTGACAGGAATTGCCTTATTCTGACAAAGCAATATACCACTGCCAGAACCATTTGCTTCGAAATTGGGTTTTCTTCGTTCTTGCATCTTGTTTGGGCAGTTCTTTTTTAAATGTCCGGTTCTTCCACAAGAATAGCATTTGAACTTGAAGTTTTGAGTCTTCAATGCAGCATCTTCTAATGGTCCTTTCGAAGGTTTGTCACTTTTATGGCTGAATCAAACACGCTATGACTATGGCTGAAACAAACACGCTTCAGCTTCGGCTTCGCCTGACGTTTACGAGTTCAGCCATAGGAATTCAATGGATGCTATCACAATGGAGCTTCGACCTCACGTTTCGTTTGACAATCGTAAGGAAAAGAACGTAATGTAACGTAATGTGACTCCAAACGGAAGCTCTAGTTCAATTATCTGAACATTTGCTTTGTCTGACAGCTCAAGAGCTGTAAAAAAATGTCAACGAACAAAATATTTGCTCTTTGGAGGGATGAAATAATAGAAATGTCATTCAAAGCAACATCGAAGCAGGCCCACCGTAACGCAGACGAAGCTGAAGCGTGTATGTGATTCAGCCATTATTCTTATATTCTTGAATCAGCTTTTTTTTGACTAATTCGAGTGTTAACTCTTCGTCTCTTCTGACTTCAAGAGCAGTCACCAAAGAATTGTAGTCGTCTGGTTAGCTCCCTAGGAGAAATGCAACCACAAAATGATCTGCTAATTGCTCGCCTAAGCCAATTAGACGATCCACAATGTCCAGCATATCACAAATGTAATCTTCCATTGTTTGTCCGTTCTGAAGCTGCATACGACACAATTTCTTTAATAGCGTTACCTTATTCGAGAGTGTGCTTTCTTCAGAACATCCCAGCATTCTTTAGTAGTATTCAATTTCCGAATATGCATCAGTTGAGAATCTTCCACTGCGAGCCCGATTGTGGCACGAGCTTTCCCATATTTCAAGGTCCAACTAGCAAGAACAGGATTAGGTGTTACATCAGTAATTACTTCCCAAAGATCTTCTTTGATTAAAACAGCTCCATCCTGTATTTCCATGTTTGATAGTTGTTGTTGTTCAGCTTCTTGAAAATTGATCTTCCTTCTTCCATCTTGAAAAATTTTTCTTTATATATTACAATTTTCTTTAATTATAATTGTTGGGGTTCTGGGCCTATGAATAAAATTTAATTCAACAAAATTAAACAAGATGTTTATTGTACAAGAAAATGTGATCGAATAAATAAACTGAAAAATATCGAACTTCAATATTATTCGATATTAAAACAATAAATTTTATTATCACAAGTGTTTTTATAGTAAAGTATGTATATATATGCAAATATTGAATTATATTGTAACGACCAGTTTTTTCCTTGGTCCTGGCTGGCAATTTCTTGAACCCTCAGCTCAGCGGTGGGTGTGGTTCTTGGACCCTTCCATGTCGCTACAAAAAAAAATCTTGCCAGACTGCATTCAGGTGTTGATAATGCGCGAGACATCGCCTCTACCCTCCCTTCCTTGGTTGACTCCCTCGCTAGAGCAACCCCTTTGAATGGCTTCTTCCTCCCTCAAGCCATCACCCTTCTCATCCTTACCCTCTCATCCTTTATACAAAAAAAAATTACTCCATGACTATAAAATTATGTTTCATAAATAAAAAGCATTGTATGTTTGTATTTCAGGCATTACGATAATTTTAATTAGAAATTTTAATTTTATAAAACTATATCATATTTTAAAGTTATGTAATTTAATTGAATTTAAATTTTCAAATACAAATCTTATTAAATTAATTGATTGAATTTTAACTAAGCGAAATAGTAAAACAAATATTTAAGCTCTATTGGCAACGCGAAGCTTAAAATCTTAATATTTATAATTCAAAAAGTATAACCGCGTCTTCGGCTTATTACAATGCTTTGGATTTTACTTCCTTTTTTTTTGCTTTCTTTTAACTTTCACTTTCGTCAATTATCCCCTTATTTAAAACCACCCCGTTAATTCGCGTAAGTATTACAAGAATATTTTTTTATATATATATATACATATGTATATGTATAGACCAAGGTTAAATAACCATCAAATTAATTAACAAGATACGAACAAACTCACCCTTTTATTTCTCGAGAAGTGGCCACTGCTGTTGAATAGAAGGAATCGTTGTGCTCTGTGCAATCTTTATATGCACTCGATGTTGTTTTCTTTTCCTTTGTGTTTTTTTGTTGTAGGTATTCCCATATATGTACATATATATTTCACTTCCGCGAATTAATTTTAACTTTTAGATCGGTTCGCGTGGTGATACTTCGAATTAAAACATTAATTTTTCGTACTCCGAATTACCAATTTAGAGGCGTTTTAAAAAATTTGAATTTATAGTAACACAAAAAATGAATTTACGTTAAATAAAAAAGAATTGAATAAACAAAAAAAAAAATTGATTTTTGGTTTTGGTGGGGACTCGAACCCTGGACCTCTGCTTTGAGCCCTTGAATTGATCGGCGGGGGCTTATTTTTTTTTTCCAAATTCATTTTTATTACTTCAATCTTAAACCTATCTTAAAGCTAGACAAAAATTCATAAAACTAGCCTAATTAACCATAACTTACAACTAACTTACTGGTCCCATACGGACACTCTAAGTTAAACAATAATACTTAATGCTAATGCCTTTCGGCCCTAAGATCCATTTAACTTCAATTCATTTTATTTATTTTTGTGTTCATTATCCATATCCATTTTTTATTTTTACTTAAAAAACTACTTAAAATAAGGTCCTTAATATAAAACTTAAAGCTAACTAAAACTACCTATTCTACCTATAAACTACTTAAAACTAGAACAACCACAGCAGCAAATCTAACTATCTAACGTTTTGTTTTTCATATTTTGTTGTCTTTTTTTTATTTATTTATTTATTTTTTTTAATTCCATGTTATTTTTTGTATTTTTTTGTGTGTATTTTTTTTGTATTGTTTTTTGTGCCACCATGCCTACTCTACTTAAAACTAAACCCTAAAACTATAAAACAAGTATGTAAGCCGGCCAAGGCTTAAAACCCCATCCCGCTACCCACTATCAAGTGCAGATTGAAGCCACCAAAACTGGTTCTCCTGCTTCACCCTATCAGTTCGGTCCCGTTCGGACACAGCCCTACTAAACCGAAGGAGCTCTGCTCCGCCTTGTGCCATGACGTCCCGATTGTACAGGAGTCGCCTTTCCACGGTTCGTCGTCTGACGTGTTAGATTAGCGGAACTGCCAATCTATCCTGTATCAGACCGCATCTATCTAACAAGAGGAATGCCTCTGGTGGAATAAAGCCGCTCAAGCGTGCACTTTCAAAATACTCGTCGTTCGCTACGGATAGAACGCCCCGAAAATTAAATTGTTGGTCGAAGACATAGCTCTTGCAATGTGACCTCGAACGAGTTTTATCACGAAATTGTCAATTCTGTTTATTCGAGCTCCGTTGTATAGGACCTCGTTGGAATAGCAATGCACGTAAGAAGATTCGGCTGTTCGATATAAGCCGGTACAGCGTCGTAAACACTGCCGCTCGAACACCCGAAACTTCTCCATCTGGGAAGGGGCAACGTTGAACCACACAGGACAACCATAAACGATCATCGGCCGTATAAAGGCCATGTAGCAAATTACCTTCACTCTGGGGTCAAGTCGACTGCTAAAAAACAGCCTTTTCGTCAGAGCGAAGGCTCCTCTGGCCCTGGTCAGAGCAGCATGTATATGTCTGTCGAAATATAAATACTGATCTAACCAGATACCGAGGTACTTAACTACACTCTTGCTCGTTAATGGCTGCCCGTGAAGATCAACGATGGCCATCTTGCGCAAATTCTTGCACGTATCCCTCGTGGCCCTAGCCAACGGAGTCCGGAACAGAATTGTCTCCGACTTCTGGACATTTATTTTCAGTTTCCAGTCGTCGCAATATCGCTGAATCTTGTCGAAATCACGCTGCAAGAGAATTATAATAACTTCAACCTTTCGGGCCGTTCTGTATGCAATAAGATCGTCGGCGTACGCAATTGCCTTTGTAAGACTACCTATCAGATCGCTGGTGTAAATGCTGAAGAGAATCGGCGAATTCACCGCTCCCTGTTGAAGACCATTTTTAATTAAGAATGTTGTGGTAGAAGTTACATTGCCACTTTTGACAACAAACTTTCTACCGTTAAGCATATCATAAAGTATATACAACAATGGCTTGCTTATGCCAAGCCTGCTCAGTTTTAGGTAAAGACCCTCTAACCATACGGTGTCAAAGGCCTTTTCCAAATCAACCAGAACAGCACCTGTACATTGTTGTTTTGATTTATTCCATTGGATATCAGAAACGAGTTTAGACGCAGCATGAATTGTGTCATGACCCGCCTTGAACCCGAACTGTTTATCCGGAATTATTTTGTTGTCCGCAGCCCACTTAGTCAGAGCCCTATTGATGATCTTTTCGAAAACTTTGCTGATGCTCAGAAGAAGACTTATCGACCGAAGATTTGACGGGTTGGAGTTGTCCTTTCCCTTTTTCGGGAGAGGATGAACCACAGCGGTCTTCCAATGCACTGGATAATATGCATTATTCAGTGCATTATTGAAGAGTGTGGTGCAAATGTCAATTGCCTCCATCGGTAAATGTCTTAGTACAACGTTGGATATACCATCGACACCTGCTAACTTTTTATTTTTTATTGAATTGAAGATGAGCTGAAGCTCAACCTTCGTCACTAACAAGGGACTGGGTCCCGTTTACTCGGCGATTATGGCATTTGCCAAAAAGTCGTCATCGAACCGCATGAAACCGCGGTTCTCAGATCGCCATTGTGTCATATCATTTCGGAGGTAAAAGTGATTAAGTAGGGCTCTGTTTTCCAGGTCGTGGTTGGGGCGAATGCTAACATTCACCTTGTACACTTGCTGGAAAGCAGCTCCCACCGCCTCCACTTTTTCCTTCGGATCTTCAATTATATAAAAGTCATCGTCAAAGATGGCTTCTTCTGGATATATTTGCGCTGTCATGAGTACGTCTCTGTTCTCTTCAGTTCTTTGGAGTTTCAGACACGGAAGGTCATTGTCGTTCTTTTTCCTAAATATCTTGTTGATTTTAGGGAACATACTAGGGTCACTGGAATTAACTGACCGGATCTTGCGGTCCCAGTACTTGTTAATTGATAACCTGTAGTTCTCCTTAATCAACAGATTGACATTTTTTATTGACGACTTCAGTGTCCTAACCTCCAAGTCGTGTGGGTCTGTAAATCGTCTGTACAAGTTTTTGAGTCTTGTCAGTAAGCCACTCTTGTGCTTACGTAGTGCGTCAATAGTCGCGTTTCTGTAAGCGTCCATTTGGTCCCGTTCTTTGTACTTTGGTATTGTCCGTTCCATAGTTCGTTTTATTATTTCGTCCATCTGTTGTAAATGTTGGTCAATTTCTGTATTTGTTAGGTTTCTGTTGTTTGGTGGGGCTATGTCACTCGAACGAAGTTCTCTCGCTAGGGCGTTGGTGAAACGAGGCCAGCGCATCTTACTGTAATTGTAAGAATGCGTTGCAACGTATTCCTCCAACTCCACGCGTTCGTTCGGAATCTGCATTACAGCAGCCAGTCCGCAGTGATCACTGTCGTACTCGACTGTCTGTAAGCAGTTTCGAGGGTGATTACGCACTTTGTCTGTAACTGTCAGTCTGCACCTCTGGTGCCTTAGGCACAGGGGCCTTTGGGGCAACCGTTGGTGGAGCCTGTCTCGTGTTCCCATTCCCCGACACCATTTGGGCTTAGGAAAATTTGGGATACCATCAGCTCCGCAAGAATGAGAATTTTTTAAACTACCAATAGCCTTAAGTATTTCAAAAGGAGTTATGGGCTCAAAAACAAAACTGTTAATTTGCAATGGTTCAACGCATCTGCATACAGGCACACAAAGAGTACAATTAGGATGAGAGGGGCATGGTTGCAAACTGCTAGCAATATTAGAAAAAAAAACTATCAAAAGCATTAGCAATAGCGAGCTTGTCCGTTACATCACAACCATTGATAGAAATACTTTTAGGTTTTTTTGAAACAGAAGATTTATTTAAAATGGTGTTCACGATTTTCTATTCGTCTTTAAGATTTCCTTTTGCAGAGTTTAATTGGCAACGATAATAATTATCCCGGCAAATTGGAATTTCTTTTTTAAGTTCGAAACAAAGTTTCTTATATTTTCTTTTAAGAGTTAAATTGTTAGGGTACTTATAGCACCTTATTCCTAACTTATTTTTACCTCTAACTTTATTGATTAAATAATTAGAAATCCAAGGTTTAAGTTTTTTAACTGAATTTTTCGATGGCAACAACAAGGAGCAACTAAGAATGTGATTTTTTAGCGCATTAATAAAGATAGAATAAGAAGATGAAGTATCATCACAAGAAAAAGCGTTTTCCCAAAGCTCATACACAAGAGAATTTTTAAGCATGTAAAAATCTATTTTCATAAAATTATTAGAAACTTGGGAGTCCCTACAACTTTTAGTTTTAGCATTATTTAGTAAAAGGGCTGTCATAGAGTGATCAGTGATCGTTAAATTAAGCACACTACTTTCGCAGTCATAAATGTTGATATTATTAAAGCGCCCATAAATGTGATCTAAGCAGCTACCTGATTCATATCTTGTGGGCTCATTGATAAAGGACACTAGACCATGCGATGCCAATAAGGCCAAATAACTCGAAATGAATTCATTATTATCCAAAATATTAAGATTAAAGTCCCCTAAAATAATTAAATTTTTTGAGTTTTCGTTTTCTAAGAGACCAGAAAATTCATTTACAAACAACGAAATATTAAATGAATGTAGTCTATAGACGCATACGAACACATAAATATCACGATTAACTTCAATGGAAACCCTTAAAACATCTGCAGATCCAAAAACTACACAAGTGAAATCAATTATTTTGTAATCATCTTTCACAAAGCAACCAACACCACCTGAAGCGTAATTTTCATTAGTATTGGCCACAAAATTAAAGCCAGTCAAAAAATAATCACCTTGTTCAAAACTATATATCCAAATTTCAGACACAAAAACAACATCAAGATTCAACATGAGTAACAAATTCCGCAAAATTAACCCTTAAACTTCTGACATTTTGGTGTACAATAAATATTTTGTTGTGGCAAAAATAACTACTTGTAAAAACATTATCAAAGTTAGAATTACTAGGATTGGGGTTGGAAACATCATCTAACAAATAATTATAATCATTCATAGAATGATTATAATTATGCGGCACGAGTACGATAACTTTGGCGCCAAGATATAATAACGGTTTTTGGTAGAGGGGCTTAATACAAGCATTTTTTACTATGGGAGGGGGGGTCTATCTCCCCCGGTTTAGGCGGTAGGGGCAATTTAAAAAAATTATTATTTAAAATGGAAAAAAATAATTAAAAATAACGGTAATACTTACAATTAAGTTTTATACATTTTTTTAAAGCCAACATTCTGTTTTATTAGCCAGTTTTTAAATCAAGTCAAAACTATGCGTAGTTTTTGAAAAATTTAATTTTAAACTCAAAGTTTAAGTTAAAAAAGTTAAAAAAAGGTTTAAAGTGTAATTTTTCAATACTTCAAGATTATCTACCATTGGTTTTATTTCAGAATTTATTGCTCTTATTTGTTTTTGATCAAAAACCGAAAACTAGATGATATTATGTCTTTTAGTTTTTGAGAAAATTGAAAATAACCACAACTACTATTTTAATTTAATTCTTTTTTTTTTTTGCTTGAGTGGTCTTATTTTGATAGTAACAATGGTAGGTGCGAGTTTGGGTGTATGCAACAGTGGTATCTGTAAGGGGGGGCATGCTGCCTCCTGCAACCCCCCTGCTTGGGAACACTATAGGATTTGGGGTGGGTGCAAGTTGGTGTGCGTGCAAGGTGGGGAGGGGGCAAGGTTCGGTGGGTGCAAGATGGGGTGCATGCAAAGTTTCTTTTGCATTTAAATAAGCTGGATTTAAGAAAAATTAATTTACCCTAGGTGTATCTTAATCCATATTCGATTATTACTATCAAAATAAGACTACGTTCATACTTAAGCAAGGAAAAAGTAATTTAATTAAACTATTTTTCTTGGTAATTTTCAATTTTCTCAAGAACTAGAAGACATAAAGTCATCTAGTTTTCAGTTTTTGATAAAAAACAAATAAGAGCAATGAATTCTAAAAAAAACAGTAGATAATTTGAAAGTTTTGAAAAACTACACTTTAAACCTTTTTTTTTAATTTTGTTTGTATACATTTTTAGTTTAAAACAATTTTTTTCAAAAACTATGCATAATTTTGACTTGATTTAAAAACAAGCTAATAGACAAAAATGTTGGCTTTAAAAAAAAGGTATAATACTTAATTGTAAGTATTACCGTTATTTTTTAATTATTTTTTTCCATTTAATGTACATATTTTTTTAAATTGCCCCTACCACCTAAACGGGGGGAGATAGACCCCCCTCCCATAGTAATAAATGCTTTTTTTTAACTGTTCTATACAAATCCGTCATTAAACTTTGTCGCCAAAGTTATCGTACTCTCCCCGAGCCTGCGTATACTTCGTAAGAGAATCATTTATATAAATTCCCGTACCAGTATTATTGTTGTTGCTGCTGTTGTTGTTGTTGCTGCCACTGCTGCTACTGCTGTTACTGACGAGGCCACAAACATGTATATTCAGATTTTTTTGTTCTTTGCTTTAGCATTCATTATACGCTGCTTAGTGGTTATATCAGAGAATCGTACACAGATGATTGCTTTCGAATTCGCAGAAGAGGAACCACCATTGATCACATCTCTCCCATGCACCTTCTTAACATAACATTTCTCGAAGTTTTTGTCGGGGAGGTCAATAGACAAAGCTTTGTTGAAGATTTCCTTAGCCTTATTTACAACGTTGGACTCGTTGACATCAGGTACTCCTGCAATTTCAATGTCATTGCTAAGAAGGTGCTGTTGATGCCAATTAAATTTACTCTCCAGATGAATTACTTTTGATTTGAGCTCAGCATTTTCAGTACTCAACTCATTTATTTGTTGTAAGAAGCGTAGATTAGTATTCTTCAAGTTAGTGAGTTTAAGATACACCATTTGTAGAGTACAATGATTCTCGCTGTTGGTGACGATCGTAGGTGAACCATTCTCTATGTCTATGTGATGTACTTGACAACTTCGCTCTACGTCTTTGATGGCATTGACCGAAGAGAGAGAAATATTGTTGTTGGTATCATTATGTAGAGTCTCATGAAGGGAACGACGTCTGAGCACTTTACATTTGTCACAACGAAATGGAGTAGCACTGGATTTATAGAATTCGAAATCTTTTAATATTTACGCAAGAATAATGAAAGACATTTTTGCAATCATGGCATTCGATTTTCGATTATGAATTGCGATCAATTATTTGCGAACACCCGAAACAAATCATGATTGATGTACTTTTTATATTATAATTGAATTTGGCTTATAAAGGTAAATGAAGAAAGTTTCTTTGAGATGCGCACCCCACGACAAACCAGAGATAACTGAGAGGTCAAAAGTAAAGAGAAAGAGACCAGTAGGTGTTGCAATATTGTTTTCTGTTTTTGTAAATTTATAGACATACGTTATACCTTGATCTTTCTTACTTACTTAAGGTGGCGCTACAGTCCTGTGTGAACTAGGGCCTCACCCAACAAACTTCTCCATCTAGCTCGGTCCCTAGCTAGATGTCTCCAGTTCCGCGCTCCAAGTTGGGTGAGGTCACTTTCCACTTGTTCGCGCCACCTGATCCGCGGTCTTCCTCTACTGCGCTGCCCTGTGGGTGTGGATTCGAAGACTTTCCGGGCCGGAGCATTGGTTTCCATGCGCTCTACGTGACCCAGCCATCTTAGTCGTTGGACTTTTACCCTTCTGGCTAAGTCTACAGTACAGCTCGTCGTTCCATCTTCTCCTCCACTCCCCTTCGATGCATACGGGACCGTATATCACACGAAGAACGAAGTCCTTGACTACCTCAAAGTTACGTCTGTCGATGGTGACGTTTGGGCCAAGACGTCGGTGTTGTAGGTCCTTTCTTGACGACAGCATGTACTTTGTTTTGCCCTCATTAACCGTTAAACCCATTTTTGCCGCCTCTGCCTCAATACTCACAAAAGCCCCATTGACATCACGCTGAGTTCTTCCGATTATGTCAATGTCATCAGCATATGCTAGTAATTGGACAGACTAGTGTTGACGTGTGAGCTCTGCACTATTCTTTCAAGTACGATGTTAAAAAAATCACATGACAGCTCATCACCTTGTCTAAAACCTTTTTTGACATCGAAAGGTTCTGTTAAGTTGTTTCCAACCTTTATGGAGCAGCGTGAATTCTCCATGGTCATCCTGCACAAACGAACGAGTTTGGCAGGGATGCCAAAACTAGACATGGATCTATACAGCTCGTCCCTGTAGATACTGTCATATGCGGCCTTGAAATCGATCAAAAGATGGTGGGTGTCGATTTGGTGTTCTTGGGTTTTTTCCAGGATCTGCCGTAATGTGAATATTTGATCGACTGTGGACTTTCCTGTGAATTTCGTTTCACCTGTTCATAAAACTTTCAAACTTCATTCCTGCTTTTAAACCTCAACATCTTCGACCGCACGCTTCTCATGCCCTCTTTTTATCCTTCTGAGAAGTCGGTGTTCCTCTCGCCTCTTCTGCTCATAGAGCTCATGAGCAGCTCTCGTCCTTTTATGCAGCGCCGCTTTGCGTGCCTGTTGTTTGGCTGCATTTGCCTGCCGACATTCTTCATCAAACCAGGGGTTCCTTGTTGTTGGCTTCTTGAAACCCAGCACGTCAGAGGCGGCTTCTCTGATGGCATATTGGCAATGTTGCCACTGGTTTTCGATACATTGTGTTGGCGGCAGAGAACTTCGAGAGAGGTTACTTGTAACTCGGTCGGAAAATTATTTGGCGATCTCCTGCGATTATAGCCGTTTGACGTTGTACCTTCTCCCAGCATCTCCCTGTTTTGCCTTGGGTCTGGTAACCCGAAGTGCTACCTTGGCTACAACGAGGTAGTGGTCCGAGTCAATGTTAGCTCCTCGGAAAGTTCGGACATCCATGATGCTGGAAGCGTGTCTGGCGTCGATCGCAATGTGGTCAATCTGGTTGACGGTAGATTGATCTGGAGAACTCCAAGTTCCTTTGTGGATGTTGAGGTGTGGAAAACGCGTACTGGCTACCATGACGTTTCGCCCCGCAGCAAAATCTATGAGCCTGAATCCGTTGTCGGAAGTGTTGTCGTGCAGGCTGTTTTTCCCGATTATTCCACCAATAAGATGTCTTCCCTTCCTAGCTTGGCATTAAAATGGCCCAGGACAATTTTAATATCGTAGCTAGGACACTGCTCATATGTTTTGTCTAAGAGCTCGAAGATCATATCTTTGGTGTTGTCATCCTTCTCTTCTGTGGGGGCGTGAGCGCATATCAGGCTAATGTTGCCGAATTTAGCCTTGATGCGGATGGTCATGAGGCGCTCGTTGATGCACCTATAGCTCAAGACTTCTTGTCTAAGTCTGGCTTCAATGACA
The DNA here is from genome assembly GCA_920104205.1 of Eupeodes latifasciatus. Taxonomy (NCBI): domain Eukaryota; kingdom Metazoa; phylum Arthropoda; class Insecta; order Diptera; family Syrphidae; genus Eupeodes; species Eupeodes latifasciatus. The sequence continues at coordinate 236,232,689 of OV049924.1, forward strand.
AAGCCGCATCCAAATAAGCGCTGTTGGTTTTCTCGGTAGCAGTCACCATAGTAAATGTCGCAGTTTTTCATCCTCTTTTTGCCCGGCCCATCCCATCGTATTTCCTGGATGGCGGTTATGTCTGCTTTATAGCAGTCTAGGGCCTCCGCTAATTCTTCGGCCGCACGTGGTCTGTTAAGGGACCTAACATTCCACGTGCATATCCGAAGTTCGTTGTCCTTAATTCGTTTGCGTAGGTTGTCAACAGTAAATCCGTCCGTATCCGAGGCTTGTTGGTGCTTCGCAACTATGATGTTTTTACGTGGCCAGGAAGTCACCCCGACGGCACAACCCCCAACCTGGAGGGCCTCGTCCTTAGTATGGTCCTTAGTTTTCAAACGTAAAACGTCAAACGTCACAGTAACAAAAATTTCACGGCTCTTTAAAAAATTATTAAATTTTATTAATTTGAATAAAAGTATTTTATAATTGTAAATTGATTAATTCACATCTGAGAGTGCAACTAATGCCAGTATCAAATAAACGAAATTTGCAAGAAACTTCACCGGAATTTTTAAGCACCAGAAAGAAAAACTCCTTTGCAAACATGACCGTCGCAAATATGTCAATTGCAGACCTTAAAAATTTCTTTGAAGAAATTCTTACTGAAAAAATCAAAGAACTTAAAATGGATTTCGACCGCACTTTAAATGAAATAAAATCCCTGCAAACATTAAACGACTCTTTCGAATGAAATTGAACATCTTAAAAATAAAAACAATGCTATGGAAAACAAAATGGAGCACCTCGAAAAACGCTTGAAGCAGACAAATGTAATATTCTCAGTGCCTTCGAATATGTGCAAAAATGGTGATGCACATACAATTGTCAACGATCTAGCCAAACACAACATGAATGTTCCTAACATCAACCTTGAAGAAGTCATTTCACTTCCATCCAAGGGACAACAGCAATTGATAATGGTTGACACAAAAAACAAAGACATAGTCAACCAGCTTCTGAAAAATTCGAGCCTACTGAAAGGCACTGGAGTTTACGTGAATCCCGATTATACAAAAGACGAACTCAAACGACGACAACAGGCTCTCCAAGTACGAAGATGTATAAAGAATAAACATCCAACAGCTAAAACACAAATTTGAGGCTTGAAGTTGGTAGTTAACGACATAATCTTTAGCATAACACGAGAAGGCTCTCTTATGTGTGGCAGCCGCGATGGTTTGGAGGTAATTAACGAGATGTTTGGTGATATAAATCCAGGTGATTTTGATTTTGTAAACAATTCTCGATCAAAACAAACACCTGTCTTCGAACTGTCACAACAATCCACTGTCATCATGTCAAACGAGCCAGCGCCATCTACAACATCGCAGCAGAAGCAGAAACAGAAAAACAACTGAAACAGCGTTGCCGTCTGTCAAGCAAGTAGTAGTATTAAGAATTTTGAAAATGAACAATTTAAAAAAAGTAAAATTAAAATAGTTTCTTATAATGTAGCTGGTTTAGGTAACAAATTATTTTTTGTAGATTTTTTTAAATTTGTAAAAGAACATGATGTTTTCTTTTTATTTGAGACTTTTTTAGTAAGTGAACAAATAGAAAATTTTAACAAATATTTCAGCGAGTATAACTTACACTGGATACCTGCCACTCGTGAGCACAATTTTGGTAGAGCGATAGGTGGATCTTTGTTTTGCTTTAAAAGTAACGTCAATGGCAACTTTACCGTAGTAAATGATCAAACATGTCTTGTAATCAACAACCTGAGGAAAAGGTACTTTATTGTGCCCAAGTATCTAAATTGCAATTTCTGGGATAGTGATTTCAATGCGCTCGATGATTGTCTACACACACTTCAGTCTCAAAATATAATGCTGATCGGTGACGTTAATGCTCGGATAGGAAATAAACAGATAGTCTCAGATGAAAATAATTTTATAGGCATAGATGTAGCAAAAACACGAAATTCTAAAGACCAAACAGTCAACAAAAATGGTAGACTTTTTATGGAAATGTGTCAAACAAACGATCTTTTCATTTTTAATGGCTGTAGTAAAAATGATTAACTAGGAGAATTTACATTCATTGGAGGTTCAGGCAAATCAGTAATTGATTTCTGCGCAATTTCAAGAGAATGGATAAAAATCACATCGTCTTTCGAAGTAGGAGTAAAAACATTCTCTGACCATATGCCTCTTTTAGTAGAACTCAGCCTCAACAACCCCTCATATCACTACGAAATAGCGCTGCCCCCAAAACTCGTCTGGAAAGATAGTTCAAAAGAAATGTACGCAGCAAAGTTACTGAGCCAGATCAACATTACCTTTTTAACTACATCTGAACTTCGATACGGGGAAAAAATACGTTTTTTAAACAACTCTATAAAGGAAGTCGTACACATAAATTCTACCCCATCAAAATCTATTAAATACCGTCAAAAATGGTTCGACCAAGAATGCTTCACCGCAAGAAAGCTATCATTCGATCTGCTTAGAAAATTAAGGAACACCATCGATCATAACGAAACCCTAAGAGGAAAATATATCACCGCAAACAAAAATTATAAAGAATTATGCCTTTATAAACGCAAACATTACTACAATGCAATAGCTATAGAGCTCTCATGTACAAGAGATACCAAAGGTTTTTGGGCAAAAATAAAGTCACTAAAAGGCTTAGACTTCGTTTGTGGGATACACTTAACGGCAGGAAAACTGGCCGAACACTTCAAACTATTGCTGAATCCATGCTACTTGGAAGAGCACAACTTTCACTACGCAGAACCACTTGTCGAAGATGATCTACTTGATCGGGAAATAACTCTAATTGAGCTACAGTTAAGCCTGTATAGATCTAAGAACAGAAAAGCACCAGGTCCTGATCGAATCCCTAACGAATTTTACAAAAATGCTCCTATCGAGTTCCTAACGCACATGCTTGACGCCTTCAATTTCATCTTCAGAACCGGTATGGTGCCTCAGGAATTTAAAGATGCTGTAGTGTACCCGATTTTTAAAAAAGGTGATGTTAATTTGGCATGTAACTACAGGGGTATATCGTTCATGAACTCAACAGCAAAAATTTTCTCTGCAATTCTACTTAATCGAATAAACGAATGGATAGAAAGAAACGAAGTATTGAGCGAGTATCAAGCAGGTTTTCGTAAAGGCTACTCAACGATAGACAACATTTTCACTGTGACGACCATTGCCCAACATTTTCTGAAACAAAATAAGAAATTGTACATGTTTTTTGTCGACTTTAAAGTAGCTTTTGACTCTATTGATCGCAATGCATTGTTCTACAAATTGTCACAGAAAGGATTGTCAACGAAGCTATTAAAAGTCCTCAGAAATATGTACCAAAATACTCGACAATCGGTGTGGGATGGCAAAAGTATGTCAGAATGGTTTAATACAACATCAGGAGTGAAGCAATGCTGTCTGCTGAGTGCAATATTGTTTTCATTGTTCATTGACGATATTTCTTCTCATCTACCTGCTGGAGTATGCGTAGCAGAAATAAGAATTAAAGTTCTTCTTTATGCTGACGACATCGTTCTGTTTGCTGAATCTCCACAGAGTCTTCAACTTATGATCAATAAACTCAATACTTATTGTAAAACCTGGAGGCTTGCAATAAATTTAGAAAAATCAAAAATTATGATCATCCGCAATAGGCAAACTAAATTGGGAAACGGCGAAAAATGGTTTCTAGATGGTAATTTAATTGAAACAGTCACACAATACAAATACCTTGGTGTTATACTGCAATCAAACATGAAGTTTTCTTTCCACCTTGAAAAAAAATTGGTTTCCGCTAAAAAGCTTATAAATTCTTCCTGGAAAGATATAATCGGGAACAATGAAATTAAGACCTCCGCGAAATACAAGGTCTTTGAATCAATTATGCGCTCTGTCATGTGCTATAGTTGCCAAACTTGGGGTTACCGTTCATATGAAGAAGTTGAAAAACTGCTACGATATTTTAAAAAAAAACTCTTCCGCCTGCCGATGAATACGCCAAATTACGTTCTTACGCTAGAAACAGGGTTACCTTCGTTATACCACTATACTCTCAAGCTACATTTTGATTATATCCTAAAAACTCTTGGATCACCAATGCACAGAATACCCAATATTCTTACGAAGTTTGTAATAAACAGGAAGGTGGAATGGGGTCACGAATGGAAAACTCTGTCTGATAAATGTGGATTCAACTTAAACTTGCAGTACGAAGACCGGGTTGAATTGAAGCAAAATCTGTATAAGTTACTTGAGCTTCACGACACTCATCAGCACAACGAATGCATTCAACAAGCTACTAACTCTATCAACAGACCGATCTACCCAGAGCTCAACTTTAGCCTAAACTGCAACAACTATTTTAATGATTCGAATAACATCCAATCGATATCTTCAATTTGCAGAGCTAGGTGTGATATGCTTAATTTAAATGGTTCAACATACATAAATAAAGAAACAAATCTATGCACAATATGCAATATGAGAGCAAAAGAAGACACTTTTCACCTTTTAGCAATATGTCCTATCTACAGAGACTTAAGATACAATTACTTCGGTGAGTTGACTTTGACGATGGAACAAACTAAAACCATATTGAATGGTTCTAATTGGGTAGCCCTGATCAGTTATCTAAAAGATACACTCAAATATAGACACTACATAAATACTGAATTTACATAGTAGTTACATCATGTTCTTGCGACAGGTACTTTTCATCACGATTTTAAATTTTTGTTCATTTTCTTCTTCCAAAAGATCCAAAATGTAAATTTCTCCTGTTATTCCTCTTTCTTGTTTTTTTTGTTTAGTTACAAAATTCTGACTTAGAAGTTTTAATTTTTATTTAAATTACTTTAAAATTATTGTTTTATAATACATACATACAAAATGTTTAACGAATCAATCGGGCAGACGGCAATGCCACACCCATAACTTTTTATTTACTAAAATATGAATTGTAAATTTTGTAAACTTTATTATTGAAAAAATAAAAATCTAATCTAATCTAGTATAACTCCAAGGACGGGGAGCCGGATAAACCGCTCCTTATAGGCCTGGGCTCCGAATAAGTCGTAGAAGCCCTATAAGGTGTTCACTAAGTAGTTCAACCTTACTGGAGCTGTAGACGCCACCGTTGATTCCATCTCGGGAATTCCTCCGCTGCCGTCTGGATAAGGAGAGGTGCCTTGGTGGAAACACCTCTCCCCCCTCTCTCGTTTGATGATCTTTCATCTCTTCAATATTTTCCTCTTCTGGGACATTATTTAAGCATGGAACCCATACAGTACCTTTATATGCATTTAGTTGATTATGGAGGGAAACAGTTATTGGGCAGATGTTAGAAAGGTAATTTTTGGATAGGAATAAATTAGCGGCACGTAAAGATTTCACTATGATTAATAGTTTTCCATCACGGAGTTGGGTTATGGATTCGTAGGAGGAGCTAATACCATCAATAGCTTTTTTCAAAATGAATACACTGAAGCTAGATAGCTTTATGTTTGGATCTGAATGCGATATCTAAATATATTTGGGATCTGATGAGTTTATATGGGAGGGAGGATTTAGGTTAGATTCAATCGGAGAGTAAGAGATTTTTTATTGGGGGGTCGGATTGATGATTAAAAGCATCAAAACGATTGCCCGAAAGCACACGTGGCCTTAAGGCGATATTGGAATAGGTTTGCACTAAATTGTTTTTTTTTTTTTACACACTAGCGCGAGAAAAAAGAAAAAAAAAGAATGGAAGGAAGGAAGGAAGGAAGGAAGGTAGGTAGGAATAAAGAGAACTGTAACGAACTGAAAATAGAGCGATCGGAAAACAATGTTAACGGCTCGAAGCTTAGTCGACGACTGTGTGATAGCGAAAATTTTATTTAATTCTAACAAAGATTTAAACATATGTGGCAATCATTCGCCAATCAAAGACAAAATTTATTCGGTTCGATTTATTCAAAATTTTGGATCTTCGAAATCTATTTTATTCTTTTTTTTTCTCTTTAATTTTTTTTAAAAACCCCCATTTTAATTCGAAGTTATATCTTTTTTTTATGAACAATTCCGATCACCAGCACTTTTAATAATTTACATGCATATATGTATGTATATATAGTGACCACTGCTGCTGGAAGGCTAGGGTCGATGAATATGGTTAGTGTGCGTGGGCTATAAGTTCGACGAAATAATTAACCTTTTAGCTTCGCAAAAAAAAAGTTAATTGATTTTATTTCACGTTTCCCGAAACTTATCTCGTCCAAAAGACTTTTGGTTTTAAAAGGACGTTATTCTAATCACTTTATGATGCAACATTTAATTTAAAAGAAAAGTTTATTATGTAAAACAAAAAAAAATAATTTAGATAAAGGAAAATTATATTTGGATGATGGGGATCGAACTGAAGCAGGCGTTCCTTCGTTACTTTCTTGTCGGCGCCTTTTTTTTAAATTCATTTTTTATTAATTCATTCTTAAAACTATCTTAAAGCTAGACAAAGATTCATAAAACTAGCCTAATTAACCATGACTTACAACTAATTTACTGGTCCCCTACGGACACTCTAAGTTAAACAATAATACTTAATTGTAATGCCTTTCGGCCCTAAGATCTATTTTACTATAATTCTATTTTATTTATTTTTGTATTTATTAGAAAATTTAAACAAAAACTAACTTCAATATCTTTTTTTATTTTTACTTAAAAACTACTTAAAATTAGGTCCTTAATAGGGATGTTGCGAATATTCGCATCCGCATCCGCAATTGCGGATTATTCGCAATAATTCCAACATCCGCATCCGCATAAACTGATGCGGAGTTTTTTGCGGATGCGGATGTTTTTAAACGCTTTTTTTTCAAATTTGTAGTTGCAATCGAAATAGACCCTTTCACCCTTAGTAAAACTGTTAAATTCAAAAATCTCGGTCCCAAGTAGGCGACGACAAAAGCAACAACAAGTGATATGCAATGGTCGCAGATTGGAGGATATAAAAGCTCTTGCTAGCTAAGTGGCCAGAGGACACAGTTTATTTTTATATATTTAGTGAAAAAGTGATACAGATACAGAACATAAATGCCGCCACCAACAAAAAGCATCATCTGGATTTATTTTAATTTAAACAAAAATGATCCTGACAAGTTCGAGTGTAAAATATGTCGTAAAAAATATTCACGAAAAGGATGCACGACTTCTTCATTGAAAAACCACCTGAAGTCAAAGCACCCAGAGGAGTTTGGTTTATTTGAGAGTGCGAATAATGAAAATCTTTAAAAAAAAAAAGAAAGAAGATGCAGGTATGATATTTATTTATAAACATTAAATTCTGAAATAGCTTGTTAATATACGATCCACTAAGAAACAGATTGCAGTCTGAGAAGGCTGCAATCTTGCTTTTTATTAAATATAACTCACCCATTTTTAAGTTTAATTATTAAACGCAAAGATAATCAATAAAATTTTCGTTTATTTACGGACTTAAAATTATTGTTTTATTTAATAAATTCTAAAATCCGCATCCGCATTCGCATCCGCGGATGTGAGTCTCAAAAAATCCGCATCCGCATTCGCATCCGCGGATGTCAAAATTTTTACATCCGCAACAACCCTGGTCCTTAAAATAAAACTTAAAACTAACTTAAACTACCTATTCTAGCTATAAACTACTTAAAACTAGAACAACCACAGCAGCAGATCTACCTATCTAACATTTTTTTGTTATTAAATGTTTTTTTTTTAATTTTTTTAATGTTTTTTTTTTTTTTGTGCCACCATGCCTATTCTACTTAAATCTAAACCCTAAAACTATAAAACAAGTATGTAAGCCGGCCAAGGCTTAAAACCCCATCCCGACTACCCACTACCAAGTGCCGATTGAAGCCACCAAAACTGGTTCTCCTGCTTCACCCTATCAGTTCGGTCCCGTTCGGAAACAGCCCTCTCTGCTCCGCCTTGTGCCATGACGTCCCGATTGTACAGAAGTAACCTATCCACGGTTCTTCTGACGTGGTAGATTAGCGGAACTGCCAATCTATCCTGTATCAGACCACATCTATCTAAGAAGAGGAATGCTTCTGGTGGAATGAAGCCGCTCAAGCGTGCACTCAAAATACTCTCCGTTCGGATAGAACGCTCCGAAAATTAAATTGTTGGTCGAAGACATAGCTCTTGCAATGTGAACTCGAATGAGTTTTATCACGAAATTGTCAATTCTGTTGATTTGAGCCCCGTTGTATAGGACCTAGTTGGAATAGTAATGCACGTAAGAAGATTCGGCTGTTCGATATAAGCCGGTACAGTGTCGTAAACACTGCCACTCGAACACCCGAAACTTCTCCATCTGGTGTAACGACCTATTTGCCTTTCCTTGGTCCTGGCTGGCAATTTCTTGAACCCTCAGCTGAGCGGTGGGTGTGGTTCTTGGAACCTTCCATGTCGCTACAAAAAAAATCTTGCCAGACTCTGCACCTAGATGTTGATGATGCGCGAGACATCGCCTCTACCCTCCCTTCCTTGGTTGGCTCCTTCGCTAGAGCAACCCCTTAGGATGGCTTCTTCCTCTCTCAAGCCATCATCCCTCTCATCATCACCCTCTCATCCTTTATTCTAAAAAAAAACTACTCCATGGTTATGAAATTATCCTTCATAAATAAAAAGAATTGTGTTTTTTTTTTTTGTTCACCCATTTTGACAAATTTAATCAGAATATTTTTATTTTCTAAAACTATATCATGTTTCAAAATGATTTATTTGAATTTAAAAGCAAATACAAAATGTATTAACTCAATTTTATGAATTTTACTCAAATGAAATAAGAAACGAAAATAACTCAAGCTCTGTTGGTAACGCGAAGCTTAAAATCTTAATATTTATAATTCAAAAGTATAACCGCGTTTTCGGCTTATTACAAGGTCTTGGATTTTACTTCCTTTTTTCTTTTGCTTTTCTTTACTTTATATTTTTAATCCCCCTTTTTCAAAACCTTCCCGTTAATTAGCGTAAGTATTCAAAAAAAAATGTTTCTTTTTTATATATATATATGTATATGCAAAACAAAGGTTAAATAACCTTCAAATGAATTTAAACAGATATAAGCAAACTCACCCTTGTATTCCTCGAGAAGTGGCCACTGCTGCTGAATAAAAGGAATCGTTGAGCCCGGTGCAATCTTTCTATGCACTCGAATTAGATTTCTTTTCTTTCTTTTTGTTGTAGGTATTTATTCACTTATATACATACATATATTTCACTTCCGCGAATTAATTTAAACTTTTAGCTCGGTTCGCGTGGTGATACTCGGAAATAAACGTTAATTTTTTTATACTCCGAATTACCAATTTAGAGGCGCTTTAGAATCTTTAAATTTTATGTTAAATTAATGAATTTACTTTAACTAAACAAAATGAATAAAAAAAAATGTTTGACTTCGGTGGAGACTCGAACCCTGGATCTCTGCTTTGAGGCTTTAAATGGAGCGACGGCTTTTTTTTTTTTTTTTGTAAATTCATTTTTATTAATTCAATCTTAAACCTATCTTAAAGCTAGACAAAAATTCATAAAACTAGCCTAATTAACCATAACTTACAACTAACTTACTGGTCCCATACGGACACTCTAAGTTAAACAATAATACTTAATCCTAATGCCTTTCGGCCCTAAGATCTATTTACTTCAATTCCATTTTATTTATTTTTTTATTCATTAGAAAATTTGAAAAAAACTAATTTCAATATCCTTTTTTTATTTTTACTTATAAACTACTTAAAATAAAGTCCTTAATATAAAACTTAAAGCTAACTAAAACTACCTATTCTACCTATAAACTACTTAAAACTAGAACAACCACAGCAGCAAATCTAACTATCTAACGTTTTTTGTTTTTCATATATTGTTGTCTTTTTTTTGTATTCCATGTTTTTTTTTTTATTTTATTTTTTTTGTATTTTTCTTTTTTGTTTTTTTTTTTGTATTTTTTTTGTGCCACCATGCCTATTCTACTTAAAACTAAACCCTAAACTATAAAACAAGTATGTAAGCCGGCCAAGGCTTTAAACCCCATCCCGACTACCCACTATCAAGTGCCGATTGAAGCCACCAAAACTGGTTCTCCTGCTTCACCCTATCAGTTCGGTCCCGTTCGGAAACAGCCCTCTCTGCTCCGCCTTGTGCCATGACGTCCCGATTGTACAGAAGTAACCTATCCACGGTTCTTCTGACGTGGTAGATTAGCGGAACTGCCAATCTATCCTGTATCAGACCACATCTATCTAAGAAGAGGAATGCTTCTGGTGGAATGAAGCCGCTCAAGCGTGCACTCAAAATACTCTCCGTTCGGATAGAACGCTCCGAAAATTAAATTGTTGGTCGAAGACATAGCTCTTGCAATGTGAACTCGAATGAGTTTTATCACGAAATTGTCAATTCTGTTGATTCGAGCCCCGTTGTATAGGACCTAGTTGGAATAGTAATGCACGTAAGAAGATTCGGCTGTTCGATATAAGCCGGTACAGTGTCGTAAACACTGCCACTCGAACACCCGAAACTTCTCCATCTGGTGTAACGACCTATTTGCCTTTCCTTGGTCCTGGCTGGCAATTTCTTGAACCCTCAGCTGAGCGGTGGGTGTGGTTCTTGGAACCTTCCATGTCGCTACAAAAAAAATCTTGCCAGACTCTGCACCTAGATGTTGATGATGCGCGAGACATCGCCTCTACCCTCCCTTCCTTGGTTGGCTCCTTCGCTAGAGCAACCCCTTAGGATGGCTTCTTCCTCTCTCAAGCCATCATCCCTCTCATCATCACCCTCTCATCCTTTATTCTAAAAAAAAACTACTCCATGGTTATGAAATTATCCTTCATAAATAAAAAGAATTGTGTTTTTTTTTTTGTTCACCCATTTTGACAAATTTAATCAGAATATTTTTATTTTCTAAAACTATATCATGTTTCAAAATGATTTATTTGAATTTAAAAGCAAATACAAAATTTATTAACTCAATTTTATGAATTTTACTCAAATGAAATAAGAAACGAAAATAACTCAAGCTCTGTTGGTAACGCGAAGCTTAAAATCTTAATATTTATAATTCAAAAGTATAACCGCGTTTTCGGCTTATTACAAGGTCTTGGATTTTACTTCCTTTTTTCTTTTGCTTTTCTTTACTTTATATTTTTAATCCCCCTTTTTCAAAACCTTCCCGTTAATTAGCGTAAGTATTCAAAAAAAAAATGTTTCTTTTTTATATATATATATGTATATGCAAAACAAAGGTTAAATAACCTTCAAATGAATTTAAACAGATATAAGCAAACTCACCCTTGTATTCCTCGAGAAGTGGCCACTGCTGCTGAATAAAAGGAATCGTTGAGCCCGGTGCAATCTTTCTATGCACTCGAATTAGATTTCTTTTCTTTCTTTTTGTTGTAGGTATTTATTCACTTATATACATACATATATTTCACTTCCGCGAATTAATTTAAACTTTTAGCTCGGTTCGCGTGGTGATACTCGGAAATAAACGTTAATTTTTTTATACTCCGAATTACCAATTTAGAGGCGCTTTAGAATCTGTAAATTTTATGTTAAATTAATGAATTTACTTTAACTAAACAAAATGAATAAAAAAAAATTTTTGACTTCGTGGAGACTCGAACCCTGGATCTCTGCTTTGAGGCTTTAAATGGAGCGACGGCTTTTTTTTTTTTTTTGTAAATTCATTTTTATTAATTCAATCTTAAACCTATCTTAAAGCTAGACAAAAATTCATAAAACTAGCCTAATTAACCATAACTTACAACTAACTTACTGGTCCCATACGGACACTCTAAGTTAAACAATAATACTTAATCCTAATGCCTTTCGGCCCTAAGATCTATTTAACTTCAATTCCATTTTATTTATTTTTTTATTCATTAGAAAATTTGAAAAAAACTAATTTCAATATCCTTTTTTTATTTTTACTTATAAACTACTTAAAATAAAGTCCTTAATATAAAACTTAAAGCTAACTAAAACTACCTATTCTACCTATAAACTACTTAAAACTAGAACAACCACAGCAGCAAATCTAACTATCTAACGTTTTTTGTTTTTCATATATTGTTGTCTTTTTTTTGTATTCCATGTTTTTTTTTTTTATTTTATTTTTTTTTTATTTTTTTTTTATTTTTCTTTTTTGTTTTTTTTTTGTATTTTTTTTGTGCCACCATGCCTATTCTACTTAAAACTAAACCCTAAACTATAAAACAAGTATGTAAGCCGGCCAAGGCTTTAAGCCCCATCCCGACTACCCACTATCAAGTGCCGATTGAAGCCACCAAAACTGGTTCTCCTGCTTCACCCTATCAGTTCGGTCCCGTTCGGACACAGCCCTACTGAACCGAAGGAGCTCTGCTCCGCCTTGTGCCATGACGTCCCGATTGTACAGGAGTCGCCTATCCACGGTTCGTCGTCTGACGTGGTAGATTAGCGGAACTGCCAATCTATCCTGTATCAGACCGCAAAGAGGAATGCCTCTGGTGGAATAAAGCCGCTCAAGCGTGCACTTTCAAAATACTCGTCGTTCGGATAGAACGCCCCGAAAATTAAATTGTTGGTCGAAGACATAGCTCTTGCAATGTGACCTCGAACGAGTTTTATCACGAAATTGTCAATTCTGTTGATTCGAGCCCCGTTGTATAGGACCTCGTTGGAATAGTAATGCACGTAAGAAGATTCGGCTGTTCGATATAAGCCGGTACAGCGTCGTAAACACTGCCGCTCGAACACCCGAAACTTCTCCATCTGGGAAGGGGCAACGTTGAACCACACGGGACAACCATAAACGATCATCGGCCGTATGAGGGCCATGTAGCAAATTACCTTCACTCTGGGGTCAAGCCGACTGCTAAAAAACAGCCGTTTCGTCAGAGCGAAGGCTCCTCTGGCCCTGGTCAGAGCAGCATTTATATGTCTGTCGAAATATAAATACTGATCTAACCAGATACCGAGGTACTTCACTACACTTTTGCTCGCTAATCGCTGCCCGTGAAGATCAACGATGACCATCTTGCGCCAATTCTTGCACGTATCCCTCGTGGCCCCAGCCAACGGAGTCCGGAACAGAATTGTCTCCGACCTCTGGACATTTATTTTCAGTTTCCAGTCGTCGCAATATCGCAGGAGCGACGGCTTTAACCTCTGAACTGCGTTGGTTATTAGCTGTTATTAGCTGCCTACCTTTTTTTTTGTTCTCCTGGTAAACGATAATTTTTATCGACTGGTTTTTAATACCTTTAAATAATTTTTCCGGGAATCGGGATGAATTGGTATATCGGGCAGCCGTTATTTCCGGCTGCCAATTTAAATTCTATTTAAAAAGAAAAATCACTAACCATTTTTAAAAGAAAATATTATTTGTTCTTAACAAGAATTTTATTTTAAAACTGATTATAGCGAGTTCTGGATTGAATTTCACTTTTTTCCTTTGTTAAACTTTTTTTAAAATTTTTTCCGAGGGAAATTTTAACTATTTATAGAAAAGAAACTATACTTGAGTATACAATTTCAAATAGAAAGATTTTAAGTAGTTACCGCTGACAAAGAAAATCGAGTTCCTTTGTTTCAAATCAAATAGTCGTTTTGACAACATTACGTTAGCCTATGTTTAATCGCTTTAACTGCCTGGAAGTTAATAAATTACCTACCTACGCCTTTGTTTCTTAATCTCTCTTTTCTTAAGCTTCGCAGCCCTCCAATAAAAATCCTGCAAATCCCCTCTTTCCAGGATCATTGATATTAATATTTCTAAATTCACCTAACTCGAGTTTTCACTTAATTAGACCAGTCAAGCATTCTACTCAATACCCTCTCTTTGAGTTGTTGCTCGGAACACACTCTTAGGCTTAGGAATACAAAATTTACTCGAATACTAAGTTTTTAATTCTTTAATATGTTCCTCTCACCCAGTCGTACAACTGTCTCACTCCTTCTTACTACTCAATGTTTATAAACATAATGATGTAGGGTAGGGTGGGGCACTTTCGACGGTGGGGCACATTCGACTTTTACAATTGTGAGAAGAGAGTTGATTTTTAAATCAAAATTTTAATGGTATTGTTGGTCACATTGTTCTCTCCTATCATATACGTATTTTTACAGTTCTCTTTCGACTGCTGTGGTGTCTAGAGTATTTTTTTCATATTCAAGTAATTTGTGTAACTTTGCTCAGACACGAGGTAAGCGATATTTTATTTTCTGATAACGGAATTTAAAAGGTGTCCAATTCAAGTTGTAGTGTATTATCAAAAGTAAATGTGGGTTTATTTTCTTTAATTTATGTTTAGAAGTTTTCAAAAAAATATAATTTAAAAAAAAAAACTAAGTGTGGGGCACTTTCGACGATAGCACGTGGGGCACTTACGACAATAGTCGAATGTGCCCCATGTTATTATATAAAAGCGATTCGGATGAGTTTAGTGTTGCAGATTCAGATAAGTCTGTTGGACCAGTTTCAGAAGATGAAGTTTCTGATTTAGAAGAATCAAATATAAGGGATTATAAAATTAAGCGCGACACTAAACTTAACATTGACGATTATGTTTTGGTCAAGTTTGACGCTCGAATTGCCAATATTATGTTGGTCAGATAACTCGATTTGAAAATGAGGACGAGTTTCATTTTTATGTAGATTTTTTCCGTAAAAAACCGAACAGTTGGCAATTTTTTAAGCCCCTCTTTGAAGCTATATCTCTTGTCTTCAGAAGTGATATCGAGTTGAAGCTGCCGTTGCCAGAACACCCAGCTGGATCATCAAGATATTCTAATCTAATTTTTTTCAAAAACGTTGACATGAACCTGTACAACGTTCAATAAATTACTTTTTACCGGAGTTTACTATAAAAAAAAAGATTCAATACTCTCACCAAAAAGTTATTGATACTTTGTGATCTTATTTGATACATACTGCGTTATGTATATTCGTATAAAAGATGAATGTGATTTTAATTTTAATTTAAACATTAATTTCTGAAGTACCTTATTTAACTTTTGTGTTTTTAGATATGAGATGAATTAATTAAATAAATTTAAAAAAAATGTGCGATAACCGAGCAAAAAATAGAATACATTCTATGTTATCTACATGTGCGTCGAATGTGCCCCACGAGTACGACGAAAGTGCCCCACCTACGGGGCACTTTCGACATTTGGAAGTAGTTGTTTAACATATCTTTTTTAAACTCCTATGTTTGAGTAAAGTCTTCAAGCTTTGTGAATTCCTTGAGTAAAACTGTTAAAGTTTCAAATAAAACAAAAATCTCGTTCAAAAATGCATTTTTAAAAAAGTTATAAGGAATTTACAGAAAATCTGTCGAATGTGCCCCACCCTACCCTATATGAAATAGTCGTCCAAAAAAAAATAAATACAGAACATAAACATTAGTCAATCTGCTCAAGTCGTCGTCAGTGCCGTGATCGCCTTTTCTTTTAGAAAAATAATAAAAAAAATATTCAAAGGAATATG
The DNA here is from genome assembly GCA_920104205.1 of Eupeodes latifasciatus. Lineage (NCBI taxonomy): Eukaryota > Metazoa > Arthropoda > Insecta > Diptera > Syrphidae > Eupeodes > Eupeodes latifasciatus. The sequence goes on from OV049924.1 coordinate 236,248,208, forward strand.
TCGGTAACACTGGGAAGGGACAACGTTGAACCACACAGGACAACCAAAAACGATCGACTTCAGTATGAGGGCCATGTAGCAAATTGCCTTCACTCACACTTCCTTCACGTTTCCCTCGTGGCCCTAGCCAATGGAGTCCGGAACAGAATTGTCTCCGACTTCTGGACATTTATTTTCAATTTCCAGTCGACGCAATATCGCTGAATCTTGTCGAAATCACGCTGCAAGAGAATTCTAATAACCTCAACCTTTCGGGCCTTTGTAAGACTACCTTTCAGAACGCTGGTGCAAATGCTGAAGAGAATCGGCGAATTCACCGCTCCCCGTTGAAGACCGTTTTGAATTATAAATGAAGCAAGAGATTCAAATCAAGATTGAAATCTTGAAATCTTATAAATGAAGCGGTAGAAGTTACATTGCCACTTTTGACAGCAAACTTTCTACCGTTAAGCATATCATAAAGTATATACAACAAGTCGTGGCCCTATTCAATAAAGAAAGAAAATTATTGCACATGGAATCAATTTGTGATGTGCTGTTTACGGGGTAGTAGAAATGAGATTACAGTTTCTGTTAAAAAAGTAAGGAAATAAATTCTAATTTGTTTGATGTAGGGTAGGGTGGGGCACTTTCGACGGTGGGGCACATTCGACTTTTACAATTGTGAGAAGAGAGTTGATTTTTAAATCAAAATTTTAATGGTATTGTTGGTCACATTGTTCTCTCCTATCATATACGTATTTTTACAGTTCTCTTTCGACTGCTGTGGTGTCTAGAGTATTTTTTTCATATTCAAGTAATTTGTGTAACTTTGCTCAGACACGAGGTAAGCGATATTTTATTTTCTGATAACGGAATTTAAAAGGTGTCCAATTCAAGTTGTAGTGTATTATCAAAAGTAAATGTGGGTTTATTTTCTTTAATTTATGTTTAGAAGTTTTCAAAAAAATATAATTTAAAAAAAAAAACTAAGTGTGGGGCACTTTCGACGATAGCACGTGGGGCACTTACGACAATAGTCGAATGTGCCCCATGTTATTATATAAAAGCGATTCGGATGAGTTTAGTGTTGCAGATTCAGATAAGTCTGTTGGACCAGTTTCAGAAGATGAAGTTTCTGATTTAGAAGAATCAAATATAAGGGATTATAAAATTAAGCGCGACACTAAACTTAACATTGACGATTATGTTTTGGTCAAGTTTGACGCTCGAATTGCCAATATTATGTTGGTCAGATAACTCGATTTGAAAATGAGGACGAGTTTCATTTTTATGTAGATTTTTTCCGTAAAAAACCGAACAGTTGGCAATTTTTTAAGCCCCTCTTTGAAGCTATATCTCTTGTCTTCAGAAGTGATATCGAGTTGAAGCTGCCGTTGCCAGAACACCCAGCTGGATCATCAAGATATTCTAATCTAATTTTTTTCAAAAACGTTGACATGAACCTGTACAACGTTCAATAAATTACTTTTTACCGGAGTTTACTATAAAAAAAAAGATTCAATACTCTCACCAAAAAGTTATTGATACTTTGTGATCTTATTTGATACATACTGCGTTATGTATATTCGTATAAAAGATGAATGTGATTTTAATTTTACTTTAAACATTAATTTCTGAAGTACCTTATTTAACTTTTGTGTTTTTAGATATGAGATGAATTAATTAAATAAATTTAAAAAAAATGTGCGATAACCGAGCAAAAAATAGAATACATTCTATGTTATCTACATGTGCGTCGAATGTGCCCCACGAGTACGACGAAAGTGCCCCACCTACGGGGCACTTCGACATTTGGAAGTAGTTGTTTAACATATCTTTTTTAAACTCCTATGTTTGAGTAAAGTCTTCAAGCTTTGTGAATTCCTTGAGTAAAACTGTTAAAGTTTCAAATAAAACAAAAATCTCGTTCAAAAATGCATTTTTAAAAAAGTTATAAGGAATTTACAGAAAATCTGTCGAATGTGCCCCACCCTACCCTATATGAAATAGTCGTCCAAAAAAAAATAAATACAGAACATAAACATTAGTCAATCTGCTCAAGTCGTCGTCAGTGCCGTGATCGCCTTTTCTTTTAGAAAAATAATAAAAAAAATATTCAAAGGAATATGTCGGTAACACTGGGAAGGGACAACGTTGAACCACACAGGACAACCAAAAACGATCGACTTCAGTATGAGGGCCATGTAGCAAATTGCCTTCACTCACACTTCCTTCACGTTTCCCTCGTGGCCCTAGCCAATGGAGTCCGGAACAGAATTGTCTCCGACTTCTGGACATTTATTTTCAATTTCCAGTCGACGCAATATCGCTGAATCTTGTCGAAATCACGCTGCAAGAGAATTCTAATAACCTCAACCTTTCGGGCCTTTGTAAGACTACCTTTCAGAACGCTGGTGCAAATGCTGAAGAGAATCGTTGAAGACCGTTTTGAATTATAAATGAAGCAAGAGATTCAAATCAAGATTGAAATCTTGAAATCTTATAAATGAAGCGGTAGAAGTTACATTGCCACTTTTGACAGCAAACTTTCTACCGTTAAGCATATCATAAAGTATATACAACAAGTCGTGGCCCTATTCAATAAAGAAAGAAAATTATTGCACATGGAATCAATTTGTGATGTGCTGTTTACGGGGTAGTAGAAATGAGATTACAGTTTCTGTTAAAAAAGTAAGGAAATAAATTCTAATTTGCAGCAGAAAATTTATAAAAACATCTGCTTTGTTGAATTTGTGGTTAGACACTCATGTTTATGTTCACAGGTAGATAGTCAGACCCTTATTTATTTAAAATTAATAGCCTGTCACAATTAGTTGCTTTATTTGTAAAAAACAAGTCTAAAGTAGAAGGACTTTTAGATTAAGATGTGGGAACAAATGTATAATTTGGAGGGTGCAATAAAAAGAAATTTAGATGTGTCTCGTTGACATCATACAAAACGTTATCCCAACAATTCGCACTTACGTCGTTTTCAATTGGCAATCTGGAAGTGAAAAAAAGTATTCTGAATGCGTTCAATTGGGCAAAAGTGACAGTTCTGATTCTGAAAAGAAGAGAATTTCCCTTCTGGTTTTAAAAACAGAAGCAGAAGCACTCACACATTCATAAATTTTAAATGTCAGATGTCACACTTGACAAATGACATTTTTTTTTGTAACACATTTGTTTGCATAAATTATACCAGCAGTGAAGTGATTTCTTGAAATTGATATAAAAATTATAATAAAATATAATCAAAATGGAAAACAATTTTCAGCTAAAATAATATCGCAGCAATCCAAATTCACTTCCTCCATGTTTGCAGCACAAAAACAAAATGAAATTTAGCGCGAATACACATACATATATGTGACACATGTCATACTCAACCAATACATTCTCACCAAACTTCAGATTCTTCGGAATAAAAAAAAAACTGTTCAATTGGGATTCCGAATCGAAGAACGATTCCAGATTGCCAATTGAAAACGACGTTAAACAATTCCATAGTCGATGGCGACAGTTTAAGTAGCCACCAAAACTAACTTTGCTCCGGATTCTAAAAATCTTTTGCAGGGAGTATATATTAAGAGCTCTTTTTCCACCAGGGAAGTAGGCAAAAAAATACTCACTTTGGAGTCATTTTCCAAAAATACATCAATTCTTATTGACTCACGTCGTTTTCAATTGGCAATCTGGAATTGTTCTTCGATTCGGAATCCCAATTGAACAGTTTTTTTTTTATTCCGAAGAATCTGAAGTTTGGTGAGAATGTATTGGTTGAGTATGACATGTGTCACGTATATGTGTATTCGCGCTAAATTTCATTTTGTTTTTGTGCTGCAAACATGGAGGAAGTGAATTTGGATTGCTGCGATATTATTTTAGCTGAAAATTGTTTTCCATTTTGATTATATTTTATTATAATTTTTATATCAATTTCAAGAAATCACTTCACTGCTGGTATAATTTATGCAAACAAATGTGTTACAAAAAAAAATGTCATTTGTCAAGTGTGACATCTGACATTTAAAATTTATGAATGTTTTTTTTTTTATTATTTTAGCTGTTCCTCCGAATACTCGTCCACTACATCCTCCACAAAGTTTTGCACTTTTGGTTTTTTGGCAAACTCCTGCAGGAGAAAATCAACTGCAATAATATCTTCATCACTTGATGAAGAAGATGAGGAAGACGACTCCAATAATGTTTCTAACAAACTAGGAACACTTGTTACAATATTTTCAATATTGTTTTCCATTTTGATTATATTTTTTTATAATTTGTATATCAATTTCAAGAAATCACTTCACTGCTGGTATAATTTATGCAAACAAATGTGTTACAAAAAAAATGTCATTTGTCAAGTGTGACATCTGACATTTAAAATTTATGAATGTGTGAGTGATTCTGCTTCTGATTCTGTTTTTAAAACCAGAAGGGAAATTCTCTTCTTTTCAGAATCAAAACTGTCACTTTTGCCCAATTGAACGCATTCAGAATGCTTTTTTTCACTTCCAGATTGCCAATTGAAAACGACGTCAATACAACTAAATTCCAAGCTAGGGTGAACCGAGTGACGGATTTCTTTTATTATGACAACAGCAACCACTTCTCCTATTTAGTTTGTCCTGTCAAGACGATAACATTGAAAGTTTGGGTGTGAAAACGATTTATTTACATTTAACCAGGTTTTTGAGACCAATGCAATGTAAACTTTTTTATAAATGATAAAATTGAAAAATTATGATTGTTTTTTTTTTTTGTAATGCTTCTAGCATTCCATGTAATAATATTAGTAGAGTTATATAACATGCTCATTTGAGTAAATATTCTTAATAGCAAGAGATGTTATTACATTGAACTGATCACTTTTGGTGTGACAGACTCTAAGTTTAGCTGAAACTTCACTCAAAAGAGAATTAATCTCTTCAAAGGAGAATAATCCATTATGATCCTTTGGATTAGAGGATGATGTTTTTTTCTCAAGAGGAACTTTATTGTGATGTATAGGTAGCGGTGTCAATTATGATGAAGATGATGAGGGATCAGCAAGGCGATTTTTGTTTGTTATCCTTGGCGGTGGAGGAGGAGGGCGTCGGGGTAAGTGAGGAAAATGAGAAAATGTGGATTAAAAGGTTTTTTTGATAATAGTGTAGGTAGTGTGTTTGTTTTTGCGACATGTCGATGAGTGGAGAGTTTTTGACGAATATCTAGGTATTGTCGACGGCTAATACAGCTGGAGTCGGAAGACTTGTGAGGCCCATTGCAATTGGCGCATCGAATCACGTCAGAGTTTTTGCATTCAGTTGTTTTGTGGCTGCCGGCGCAGTTAGCATAGAAACTATTAATGTGACAGTACATAGATCCGTGCCCATAGAGTTGCAATTATGACATTGTGTTATTTTACTAGGATTCTGCCTCTTAAAGTCCCAACAGACAAGAGTTTTAAATAAGCATGCATGGTTTCGCTTAAGTTCACTCAGTTGTATTGTACCGCGTTGAGTATTAACGATGTACATAGATGTAGCTTTTAGTTTGGGTGTTTGCTTTCGAGTTGTTAGTGATCACTTTCACATCGATACACTTTATTCCGGACGAAATAAGTTCATCAAGATCAAGGTCCGATAACACCACTTTAAAGATTTCGTTCGATGAAGAGGTAATTTTTTGACCGATCTTTAAATTACTAAGCATGAGACGCACTCGTTAACTTGTAGACTTGAAATCACTATAGGTGGAACATTATCTTTAACGACGTTGGAACGTTCATTATTATTCTTTTCGGACACTTCATCCATATCATCAGCCATGAGTCTTTGCAAGGGTTTATAATAGTTTTGATTATTAATATTATTAATTTTGTTTGTGCAGTTAAGTGGCTCAGCAGATGCATGCATTGAGCTAAGCTTATTGCAAGCTTGCTCAATGCTGTGTAGGTATGTGTTGGTTCACTTAATTACATATGGATTGTAAAAGCTCCGGACCAATTTAACGTCACTACTAAAGGCATAACACTAGTAGTGAGGTTTTATTGTAAAAGACCTTTTAAATCTACACTAATATTATAAAGAGGAAAGATTTGTATTTTTGTATGTAACGAATAAACTCAAAAAGTACTGGACCGATTTTAATAATTCTTTTTTTCATTAGATCATTAGAAAGCTACATTATCACTGAGTAAAATAGGCTACATTTATTACTAGATTACTATAGAAATCTTAAGAAATTCCTATTAAAACCAACCGAAGGTGTAAAAAAAATTAGCCATAAAATGTCTTTCATCGCATACGCAGCGAAGAGTATTAATGATAGGACAAAAAATGTTCGACAATATTATAGAATATAAAATTAAAAATAGGCACGCCTGTTATGCTTTTAAGAAATTTAAGCCCTCCCAATATGTGTAATAGTACAAGACTATTGATCAAAGAATTAAGAGATAATGTGATTGTAGCAACTATCATTACGGGTCCAGCGGCCGGTCAGCTCGCACATGTTCCACGGATCCCGATGATATCAACTGATTTGCCCATATCTTTTAAAAGGTTACAGTTCCCTTTAAAAATATCCTTTGCCTTAACAATAAATAAATCCCAGGGACAAATTTTTTTCATAGTTGGTATCGACTTAAGGAAAGAGTGCTTTTCCCACGGGCAATTGTATGTGGCACTTTCTCGAGTAGGATCTCCTGAAAATCAATACGTTTTGTTGCCACCTACAAATACCACAGCCAACGTAGTGTACAGGGAGGCTTTAAGATAACCATACAATTTTTTTCTAATTTAGTGATTCATGGTCGTTTTAATTAGCATGCTTATAACTTAAATATCTGTACCTATTTATGTCTACCCGTGCGAAGCCGGGACGGGCCGCTAGTTAATCTTATATAGTGATTTACTTAGAAATTCGTATGTTTTTTTTTTTGTTTTTTTTTTTATTCTTATACATATATTTCAATGATTGGCAGTTTTAGAGTAGATTATAGTAATATTCGTGGTCTGAGATCAAATTTTCTATCCTTGTATACATCCACACTGTCTCCAACAGGCCAGCTGTTTTGGCACTGAGTGAAACCCAAGTAGGTGAAGATTTCGACCCTACTGAAATTTATATTCATGGGTATTGCTTGATGTCATTATTCTTCTCCCACCATGGTCTCTCCATATACGAGTATATTAGGAATCATGTTGCCTATCAACTTTTACCACAATACGTTGATTGTACCAACTCCTTCTTTAATTTCATGTGGTTAAAACTTTCCGTTAATAAGCACATCATTCACTATTGTTTCGAGCTGCAGAGAGGTTATCAAGGAGAAAAAGGTGAGCTTCCGGTGTTTTAGAGCGAACCCAACTGAGGAAAACCGGAAAAGTAGGAAAGGCCAGGAAGGCCTGCAACGCCCATATTCGAAGGACTCATCTTTTGCATGAAAAAAAAATTACGGCAAAAAATACTTGAATGTCCCAAGGGCAGTAAGAATTTTTGGTCATTCTTAAAAAACATGAAGAATTCTTCCACTCCCTCGGTTCCTATGTTTGTTGTCAATGACACTCCTTCAGCCCTGTAGAGAGGTGGAAAGGGGGTAAAACCCCCCGGGCTCGGGATTTTCTAGTGACCCGTAAAATTAAAAGCAACGAGGAGAGTGTTTTTTAACTTATTTTTAGGGGCCCGAATAAATAAAAATAATTCATGCTTTCGCAGTCGGACCCCTGTTTGCATGTTATCTACCAATCTATCAGTCACAAGCTTGCCGATCTGGGCCCCTGATTGTTATTGGCGTACATTTTTGTTAATATTTATTTATTTATTTATTTAATATCAATTAGAGTTTACAATCTCAAATAGACTAACGAAATTTTTAAAATATTCATTGAATCATTATTAAATTAAAGCTATATAAAAAAATACAATTATTTAATTTGTTAAAAAATACAAGTTTAACATATTTTTGAATGAGGTTCTACTCAAATGATAATTAAAATCTATATTATGTGATAGGATTGATCTAACATACGCCACATAAAGGGCTTTTAGTGTGTAGGGGTCCTTAAGACCAAACGAATTATGAAAAATAAAACCCAACATAGAGTTGGCTTTGTTCACCATAAATTCTGTATGATGTACAAAGTTTAGCTTGTAATCAAAAATGACTCCAAGGTCTTTTTTAATAGAAGCTCTATCAAGGACATGAGTTTGCATATTGTAATCGTAAACGATAGGTAACAAACGACGGGTAGACAAAAAACATTGACATTTGGATATATTTAGGGCTAATTGGTTTATATTGCACCAGTTGATAAGATTGTTACCATTATTTTGGAGAAGCGTACAGTCTGTTAAATTTAAATCATCCGCAAACATGAGACGCATTGAGTTTGTAAGGACATCAGGAAGGTCATTAATAAAAATAAGGAACAGCATTGGACCTGAATGACTCCCTTGCGGAACGCCAGAAGTTACAGAAAAGGCATGAGAGGTAATCGAATCAATTGAAACAAGCTGAATGCGCCCTGTAAGATAAGCTGTCAGCCATTTTAGCATGTTGGAATAAAAACCTATGTTCTCTAATTTTTTTAATAAAATTTTATGATGCACCCTATCAAACGCTTTTGCAAAATCGGTGTAGATAACGTCCACTTGGTAACCCTTTTCTAATGAATTGAGAATACAATTCGTGAAAATGGTTAGGTTAGTGGAAGTTACCGGATACAAAACCGTGTTGGTACGGGGATATGGTTTCTTTTAATAAAAAATTCAATATATCGCAAACAATTTTTTCAAATACTATAGGTGTTGAGGACAATTTACTTATAGGTCGGTAGTTTGTTATTTCCTGATTTGGACAACATTTGTGAATAGGAGTAACGGAGGACGTTTTACATTCTAGCAAAAATACACCATATGTTAACGAACTATTAAACACAAAACACAAAACTCTAGACAGAGCGACGGAACATTTTTTTAAAACAATTGGTGGAATTTCATCCGGACCAGAATTATTGTCTTCAGTTAGACCAGATAGAGCCGATTCCACTTCTGATAAGGTAACACTTAAATTACCTATGTTTAGATTATTTAGGGACTGGCAAAAAGAGGCGTTAGTGACATTACTACTACTTAAAAAACTTAGCAAAGGCATCGCAGATAGATGGTAGACTAGTTAAAGTCGAACCTAAATATTGCATACTTTTAGTGAATCCATTAGATTTTTTTTAATTTTTAATGAAACTCCAAAAACAATTACTATTGACTCTTAACTTAGATTCCATAGAGTTAATATAGTTTTTATATAAAAATGTATTTAGAACATTGAAATTCCTTTCAAACATATTATAAATGCTGCGCACATTGGCACCAGAATAACACTTTCGTAAACATTTGTAAGCTTTATTCTTTTTATTATTTAAACTAATTAATCGACTGATATACCAAGGAGGCTTAGTAGTAGGAACAAATAGATCGATGGCCGTCTTAAGAGAACTAAGAAAATTGTTGTAAAAACTTGATAATTCCCAAGATTGAATAAAAGTTGAAGGCCAGTGCTACATTATTATTAATATAACTCGCAATGTTTTTGAAATTAGCTTTGGATAAATTATATCTTTAATTAAAAGGCATTTTTGGTTTGAAAAAGTTCAGTATTTTAAATTCAAAAATCAAAGCAATGTGATGTAAAGTGTTTGGAAATATTGGAAAAATAGAATTATTTACGAACAAATTTAAGTCTTTATCTGCAAACAATAAATCGAGTGCTCTATTTAAACTATTTTTACAATTGTTCATTTGAACCAAATTAGCAGTTAAAAGCGAATCAATTTAACAATGTCTTTAGGAGTAGTTGTGTTAGCAAAACGAGATAGATGAAGCCATTTTATTTTTGTTATAGCACTTAAATTTGTTGATGTATCGGTGCCAATACTTTTTACTTCTCTTTTCTTTTTTTACTCTCAACAACAAACTCGGCTTTTTTAGAATCATTTTTATTTGAAGGTCCGGGATTATTATTATTTAATGAAGGGTCATTGATTGAAATGAATTCCATTTTTGGATTTTCAGTTAAATTGTTATTGACACCAGGCATATCACTATTTACGCGATTTAAATTATTGTTATTGTCGATTAGACTTGGCGAAGAGTCAGACATATTTTTTTTCGCTAATTTATTTAACTGGGACATTTTAAGGGATTTGATTTTTTTTGAGATCATTTACACTCCCGGAAAGAATATTAAAATTTTTAATAAACTGGGAAAGATTAATACTTTGACAAGAATTACATTTTCAGATTAATCTTTTTTCGGCAATTACATCAAAATCGTTGTCACTTATATCGAAACAATTTTTATGAAAAAAAACCGCAGAAATTTTCACAATTTTAGACATGGTGAAGATTTAATCAAACCGACCGTGAGAGAAGTTAGTCGAAGACTGACTATTTAATGAAAAATTGGGCAACTCTGAACTATTGAAAGAAAGTTATAATAAATTGTTTCGCTTTTCTTATTTAATTTAACGTAAATTTCAAATTTATTTTATTTTGAACATTTTTAAATTCAAAATAAGGGCCCCGGCAACTTAAAACAAAACACAAATATTTATTTCGGTTTCTGTTTTTATAAATTTTCTTTTCTTCTATTTTTGTTTCTGCTGGGAACAAAATTATTGATTCGGTTTCGTGGGACGGAAAAAGAAATATTTGACTGTTAAAAGTCAAATGGTTTTTTTCTGAACACTGTTATTTTTAATAAAATGATTTAAAATCATGAAAATCATGGAAATAAAATAAATATGATCCAGCAAGTGTTCATTTATCAATTTATCTTCTCTGAAGACTTGTAGCAACCATATAATTCGCAGTTGCTCTAAGTAGCTCGAATTATATGGTATCTCGATTTATTCGGGAAAATAGGCGTCAAGACAAGGTGTAATGGTCATCTTCTGATGAGCCCAACCATTGCACCGGGGCGAAACGCATATATGAACACTTGCTGGATCATATTTATTTTATTTTCATGGTTTTAAATCATTTTATGACTATTGACGTTGAAAGTCGAAATCTCTTTAAATATTATTCGAAACGGATGGGATCAAATTTTATCTGAATGCAAAGCAGTTGCTACTGGATCCGGGGATGTTCCAGAATCGTCCCCATCGAACCGAAAAATACAGTTAAAGAGACATTTTGGAGAAAATCGAGGAGCCGGAGAGCAAATTGGAGACGATTTTCCCCAACTATTGTGTTGCTCTCCGCGGGTTTTCCATCATGCATGTAACCGTAGCTAGTGCCGAACGTTCATTTAGCGTTCTTGCCAGAGCAACGAATTTTCATCGTTCGTGCTCATCACAAGATCGTGTTTCCGGACTTGCTACACTATGAATCGAAGCACCTTTTGGCAAGGAAATTGAACTTCGATGCAATTATAAATTGTTTTGCTGCTCAGAAAACTAGGAAAGTCAAATTTCAAATACTTTTACTTCGCTCTATTTAATTTTCATAGTAGGTAATAGATCTTCATGCTAATTCTTTTTAATAGTTAATCGACCTTATTATCATTTACTAACAATGTCGTTGGCAATATCGAATTGAATGTATGATTGTTGTACTCGCATCTAGAATTATTTTCTATCCATCTTCCATTCCAACTTAACTGGACGATACCCGTGAGTTTGATTTTATGGTTAACACCTTTTTTTGCGGTTAACTTTGCAAACATAAAATTATTATTTCCGTTAATTCCAACCAATTTCATGCTATTCGTAATTGAAATTAGAACGTATCATATCAGTAGGAATGAACTTTGAAAAAAAAAAAGGTAAATATGGGGGGCCGAGATTTTTCCGTCCCGAGCCCGGACGGATTCAAGTCTGAAACCCATAAAATAAATGCTGGTGTGCCCCAGGGCTCCGTTTTGTCTCCGACCCTTTCCCTCATTTTTATAAATGATCTCCTGTCTGCTACTTCTAATCCGATACATTGTTTCGCTGACGATAGCACTCTTAGCTTTTCATATTCGTTTCAGACTCACAACCCTCCTTTTCGGATTTGGAACTGCAAAATATGATTTGCTCATTAAATTCCGACCTACACAGCATTGCACAATGGGGAATAAAAAATCGTGTGGAATTTAATGCTTCGAAAACCCAATGCTGTCTTGCATCGTTAAAACGAGATGTACCCTCCTTGCCACTATCTATATGAGTGGCACTGGCATCAACGAAACTGAAAATCTAGACATCCTTGGAATGTGCATCAGCAACCACCTTTTGTGGAGCGATCACATATGCGATGTCGCCAAAAATGCTGCAAGGTGTCTAGGTTTTTTGAGACGATGCAAGGAATGTTTCTCTCCGTCTGATCTCGCTACAACCTCCAAAACCTATATATGTTCGTCCGAAACTTAAATATAACTCTCATCTCTGGACTGGTGCCCCAGTAACTTATTTAAGCCTCTTGGACAATATTCAAAGAGCTTTTAAATTGATTGGTGACATTAATATCATCAACTCGATTACGTCACTCGAACATCGTCGTAAAGTTTCTTGTCTCACGCTTTTTTACCATTATTTTAACGGACTATGCCCTAGTGAAATAGCCAGTTGCGCTTCTAGGAATGCCCATCAGTTTAGCCTTGAGCCCAACCTCGGCCGTACTATGAAGTACAGAGATTCATTTCTTAGCCGTATTACACGAATGTGGAATACCTTGCCACGCTCTTTCTTTCCCTATTATTGCAATGTTCAGGAATTCAAAATCAATGTACACCAATACCTCCTATCTAACCCTTCCCTCTTTCCCTAATTCTCAAATTCTATCTTTGGCACAATAAAGGTATACAAAACCCTTTAAGTGTTCGCTAATTATAAAAAAAAAATGTATCATGAAAATCTTTTTTATTTTTATTTAAATGTTTACTGGGATGGCGAGGATCGCCTTCACCAGATTCACAACGAACTCTTTTATTGGAAATTTCGAATTTTTGTATGCAAAACACGAGGTGTATGAAAGTACTTGCACTCACTTCAACTGCTAACACCAGAATGATAAAAAAAGAATTAATTTCATAAAAAACTTTTTTTTCAACGACAAGAAAAGGATACATCTCAAATTTATCAAGATATCGACAATTTTAACCGCAATTGTTTAAGTAAACTTAATTTTCAAAAAAAAAAAACTTTTGAAAAAAGTTGTTTGGCTATAACGATAATTTTTCGAAAAGAGCTCGACATGTTTTTTGATTGTGTTCAATTATATAGTAATAATATGTAATAATATTCTATGTGAACATCCGCTAGACGATTAAGAATAAAAAATAAAAAAAAAATTAAACCAAGTTTAACTTAATTTCTCTTATTTCAGATGGAAAGCGAACCACATCCCTTATTGGAAATAATTCGCCAATGTGGATATCCGAAGAACTTCAACAATGGCCTGAAAGAGAAGGTTCTATCCGTTTCCAAAGAATTGCATCTCTATTTTCAGAATTCATTGGTCTTTCCGATTCCGGAGACTTGCACCAATGGCGATGGTCTGAGTGTGAAACTTTTAAATCAGATGTAATCATAAAATATTTATAACATATAATATTTTTGTTTTCAATATTTTAACAAATAATATTAATATCTCGTAACATATTTCAGACAGCTATAATTACAAAGCTACTTTATTTATGTTATTAGGAAATTTTTCAAAATCTAAAACGCGTTTAATTCGATACTGCATTTTTTAAGTTGTCCGGGCTCAATTTTTGACCGCTTGACTTGAATGTTTGCATATATCTTTTTTTTTGTATTGGAATTGTAATGAACAATTAGCTGACGATTTTGTGAGCAAATTTTCAACTTACTAAAAAGCTATTCATACAAAAACAATATATGTATGTATATCACCTATTAGATCATTAAGATTCAAAAAATACATGTGCTTTTTGTATAGCCGTGTACCATTTATATTATTGCAAGTAGTCACTATTGTGTGTGATAAAACCTGGATTAATTTTGTAGTATTGCATAGAAAAATATCGCAAAAGCTTTCGAGGTGAAAATTAACATTAACATTTTTTAATGATGTATGATGTATGATGTATGATGTATGATGTATGATGATTTTATTGAGCCTTAATGCATAGACTCTACAGTTTGTAGGGCACAACTTTCAACTTATCAAAAGATAACTTTCTTATCCAATATCAAACAAATTATGGTTAGGGAATTTCGATACAAAAACCAAATCATAGCACGCAGCTAATAATGACCGCAAATAATTTTATTGGTGTTAAAAGTTTTGTATAGGTTTGTTTATATTTTGTTGGTTTACCCTATCAATATTATTTAACTTAAATGTTATATAAAAATACAACTGTTATAAAGTTCTCATTCTATCTGTATCGCTTTTCGGGAAAAGACGTTTTTTTTATTAAGTAAGAAATAAAAAAAAAGTTTTTTCTTAATTAAGTTATTAAAACAACTTTTTTCATTAACAGAATGAATTGTTTGACCATCGAAAAGTATCTCGGTCGCGTAAATTATCTATCGTGGAAAATTGCTGCTCGAGCTTTTCACGATTTGGATGGTCATTGGACCAGGACGATCGAATATCAAGTAGAGAAAATGATCGTGCGTCTAGAAAAAAGCTTAAGCTTATAATTAATCCAGTATGCTACTTTCACTGATCATCATAATGATAATGATAATGATAATGATAATGATAATGATAATGATAATGATAATGATAATGATAATGATAATGATAATGATAATGATAATGATAATGATAATGATAATGATAATGATAATGATAATGATAATGATAATGATAATGATAATGATAATGATAATGATAATGATAATGATAATGATAATGATAATGATAATGATAATGATAATGATAATGATAATGATAATGATAATGATAATGATAATGATAATGATAATGATAATGATAATGATAATGATAATGATAATGATAATGATAATGATAATGATAATGATAATGATAATGATAATGATAATGATAATGATAATGATAATGATAATGATAATGATAATGATAATGATAATGATAATGATAATGATAATGATAATGATAATGATAATGATAATGATAATGATAATGATAATGATAATGATAATGATAATGATAATGATAATGATAATGATAATGATAATGATAATGATAATGATAATGATAATGATAATGCTAATGATAATGATAATGATAATGATAATGATAATGATAATGATAATGATAATGATAATGATAATGATAATGATAATGATAATGATAATGATAATGATAATGATAATGATAATGATAATGATAATGATAATGATAATGATAATGATAATGATAATGATAATGATAATGATAATGATAATGATAATGATAATGATAATGATAATGACAATGATAATGATAATGATAATGATAATGATAATGATAATGATAATGATAATGATAATGATAATGATAATGATAATGATAATGATAATGATAATGATAATGATAATGATAATGATAATGATAATGATAATGATAATGATAATGATAATGATAATGATAATGATAATGATAATGATAATGATAATGATAATGATAATGATAATGATAATGATAATGATAATGATAATGATAATGATAATGATAATGATAATGATAATGATAATGATAATGATAATGATAATGATAATGATAATGATAATGATAATGATAATGATAATGATAATGATAATGATAATGATAATGATAATGATAATGATAATGATAATGATAATGATAATGATAATGATAATGATAATGATAATGATAATGATAATGATAATGATAATGATAATGATAATGATAATGATAATGATAATGATAATGATAATGATAATGATAATGATAATGATAATGATAATGATAATGATAATGATAATGATAATGATAATGATAATGATAATGATAATGATAATGATAATGATAATGATAATGATAATGATAATGATAATGATAATGATAATGATAATGATAATGATAATGATAATGATAATGATAATGATAATGATAATGATAATGATAATGATAATGATAATGATAATGATAATGATAATGATAATGATAATGATAATGATAATGATAATGATAATGATAATGATAATGATAATGATAATGATAATGATAATGATAATGATAATGATAATGATAATGATAATGATAATGATAATGATAATGATAATGATAATTATAATGATAATGATAATGATAATGATAATGATAATGATAATGATAATGATAATGATAATGATAATGATAATGATAATGATAATGATAATGATAATGATAATGATAATGATAATGATAATGATAATGATAATGATAATGATAATGATAATGATAATGATAATGATAATGATAATGATAATGATAATGATAATGATAATGATAATGATAATGATAATGATAATGATAATGATAATGATAATGATAATGATAATGATAATGATAATGATAATGATAATGATAATGATAATGATAATGATAATGATAATGATAATGATAATGATAATGATAATGATAATGATAATGATAATGATAATGATAATGATAATGATAATGATAATGATAATGATAATGATAATGATAATGATAATGATAATGATAATGATAATGATAATGATAATGATAATGATAATGATAATGATAATGATAATGATAATGATAATGATAATGATAATGATAATGATAATGATAATGATAATGATAATGATAATGATAATGATAATGATAATGATAATGATAATGATAATGATAATGATAATGATAATGATAATGATAATGATAATGATAATGATAATGATAATGATAATGATAATGATAATGATAATGATAATGATAATGATAATGATAATGATAATGATAATGATAATGATAATGATAATGATAATGATAATGATAATGATAATGATAATGATAATGATAATGATAATGATAATGATAATGATAATGATAATGATAATGATAATGATAATGATAATGATAATGATAATGATAATGATAATGATAATGATAATGATAATGATAATGATAATGATAATGATAATGATAATGATAATGATAATGATAATGATAATGATAATGATAATGATAATGATAATGATAATGATAATGATAATGATAATGATAATGATAATGATAATGATAATGATAATGATAATGATAATGATAATGATAATGATAATGATAATGATAATGATAATGATAATGATAATGATAATGATAATGATAATGATAATGATAATGATAATGATAATGATAATGATAATGATAATGATAATGATAATGATAATGATAATGATAATGATAATGATAATGATAATGATAATGATAATGATAATGATAATGATAATGATAATGATAATGATAATGATAATGATAATGATAATGATAATGATAATGATAATGATAATGATAATGATAATGATAATGATAATGATAATGATAATGATAATGATAATGATAATGATAATGATAATGATAATGATAATGATAATGATAATGATAATGATAATGATAATGATAATGATAATGATAATGATAATGATAATGATAATGATAATGATAATGATAATGATAATGATAATGATAATGATAATGATAATGATAATGATAATGATAATGATAATGATAATGATAATGATAATGATAATGATAATGATAATGATAATGATAATGATAATGATAATGATAATGATAATGATAATGATAATGATAATGATAATGATAATGATAATGATAATGATAATGATAATGATAATGATAATGATAATGATAATGATAATGATAATGATAATGATAATGATAATGATAATGATAATGATAATGATAATGATAATGATAATGATAATGATAATGATAATGATAATGATAATGATAATGATAATGATAATGATAATGATAATGATAATGATAATGATAATGATAATGATAATGATAATGATAATGATAATGATAATGATAATGATAATGATAATGATAATGATAATGATAATGATAATGATAATGATAATGATAATGATAATGATAATGATAATGATAATGATAATGATAATGATAATGATAATGATAATGATAATGATAATGATAATGATAATGATAATGATAATGATAATGATAATGATAATGATAATGATAATGATAATGATAATGATAATGATAATGATAATGATAATGATAATGATAATGATAATGATAATGATAATGATAATGATAATGATAATGATAATGATAATGATAATGATAATGATAATGATAATGATAATGATAATGATAATGATAATGATAATGATAATGATAATGATAATGATAATGATAATGATAATGATAATGATAATGATAATGATAATGATAATGATAATGATAATGATAATGATAATGATAATGATAATGATAATGATAATGATAATGATAATGATAATGATAATGATAATGATAATGATAATGATAATGATAATGATAATGATAATGATAATGATAATGATAATGATAGTGATAATGATAATGATAATGATAATGATAATGATAATGATAATGATAATGATAATGATAATGATAATGATAATGATAATGATAATGATAATGATAATGATAATGATAATGATAATGATAATGATAATGATAATGATAATGATAATGATAATGATAATGATAATGATAATGATAATGATAATGATAATGATAATGATAATGATAATGATAATGATAATGATAATGATAATGATAATGATAATGATAATGATAATGATAATGATAATGATAATGATAATGATAATGATAATGATAATGATAATGATAATGATAATGATAATGATAATGATAATGATAATGATAATGATAATGATAATGATAATGATAATGATAATGATAATGATAATGATAATGATAATGATAATGATAATGATAATGATAATGATAATGATAATGATAATGATAATGATAATGATAATGATAATGATAATGATAATGATAATGATAATGATAATGATAATGATAATGATAATGATAATGATAATGATAATGATAATGATAATGATAATGATAATGATAATGATAATGATAATGATAATGATAATGATAATGATAATGATAATGATAATGATAATGATAATGATAATGATAATGATAATGATAATGATAATGATAATGATAATGATAATGATAATGATAATGATAATGATAATGATAATGATAATGATAATGATAATGATAATGATAATGATAATGATAATGATAATGATAATGATAATGATAATGATAATGATAATGATAATGATAATGATAATGATAATGATAATGATAATGATAATGATAATGATAATGATAATGATAATGATAATGATAATGATAATGATAATGATAATGATAATGATAATGATAATGATAATGATAATGATAATGATAATGATAATGATAATGATAATGATAATGATAATGATAATGATAATGATAATGATAATGATAATGATAATGATAATGATAATGATAATGATAATGATAATGATAATGATAATGATAATGATAATGATAATGATAATGATAATGATAATGATAATGATAATGATAATGATAATGATAATGATAATGATAATGATAATGATAATGATAATGATAATGATAATGATAATGATAATGATAATGATAATGATAATGATAATGATAATGATAATGATAATGATAATGATAATGATAATGATAATGATAATGATAATGATAATGATAATGATAATGATAATGATAATGATAATGATAATGATAATGATAATGATAATGATAATGATAATGATAATGATAATGATAATGATAATGATAATGATAATGATAATGATAATGATAATGATAATGATAATGATAATGATAATGATAATGATAATGATAATGATAATGATAATGATAATGATAATGATAATGATAATGATAATGATAATGATAATGATAATGATAATGATAATGATAATGATAATGATAATGATAATGATAATGATAATGATAATGATAATGATAATGATAATGATAATGATAATGATAATGATAATGATAATGATAATGATAATGATAATGATAATGATAATGATAATGATAATGATAATGATAATGATAATGATAATGATAATGATAATGATAATGATAATGATAATGATAATGATAATGATAATGATAATGATAATGATAATGATAATGATAATGATAATGATAATGATAATGATAATGATAATGATAATGATAATGATAATGATAATGATAATGATAATGATAATGATAATGATAATGATAATGATAATGATAATGATAATGATAATGATAATGATAATGATAATGATAATGATAATGATAATGATAATGATAATGATAATGATAATGATAATGATAATGATAATGATAATGATAATGATAATGATAATGATAATGATAATGATAATGATAATGATAATGATAATGATAATGATAATGATAATGATAATGATAATGATAATGATAATGATAATGATAATGATAATGATAATGATAATGATAATGATAATGATAATGATAATGATAATGATAATGATAATGATAATGATAATGATAATGATAATGATAATGATAATGATAATGATAATGATAATGATAATGATAATGATAATGATAATGATAATGATAATGATAATGATAATGATAATGATAATGATAATGATAATGATAATGATAATGATAATGATAATGATAATGATAATGATAATGATAATGATAATGATAATGATAATGATAATGATAATGATAATGATAATGATAATGATAATGATAATGATAATGATATAATGATAATGATAATGATAATGATAATGATAATGATAATGATAATGTAATGATAATGATAATGATAATGATAATGATAATGATAATGATAATGATAATGATAATGATAATGATAATGATAATGATAATGATAATGATAATGATAATGATAATGATAATGATAATGATAATGATAATGATAATGATAATGATAATGATAATGATAATGATAATGATAATGATAATGATAATGATAATGATAATGATAATGATAATGATAATGATAATGATAATGATAATGATAATGATAATGATAATGATAATGATAATGATAATGATAATGATAATGATAATGATAATGATAATGATAATGATAATGATAATGATAATGATAATGATAATGATAATGATAATGATAATGATAATGATAATGATAATGATAATGATAATGATAATGATAATGATAATGATAATGATAATGATAATGATAATGATAATGATAATGATAATGATAATGATAATGATAATGATAATGATAATGATAATGATAATGATAATGATAATGATAATGATAATGATAATGATAATGATAATGATAATGATAATGATAATGATAATGATAATGATAATGATAATGATAATGATAATGATAATGATAATGATAATGATAATGATAATGATAATGATAATGATAATGATAATGATAATGATAATGATAATGATAATGATAATGATAATGATAATGATAATGATAATGATAATGATAATGATAATGATAATGATAATGATAATGATAATGATAATGATAATGATAATGATAATGATAATGATAATGATAATGATAATGATAATGATAATGATAATGATAATGATAATGATAATGATAATGATAATGATAATGATAATGATAATGATAATGATAATGATAATGATAATGATAATGATAATGATAATGATAATGATAATGATAATGATAATGATAATGATAATGATAATGATAATGATAATGATAATGATAATGATAATGATAATGATAATGATAATGATAATGATAATGATAATGATAATGATAATGATAATGATAATGATAATGATAATGATAATGATAATGATAATGATAATGATAATGATAATGATAATGATAATGATAATGATAATGATAATGATAATGATAATGATAATGATAATGATAATGATAATGATAATGATAATGATAATGATAATGATAATGATAATGATAATGATAATGATAATGATAATGATAATGATAATGATAATGATAATGATAATGATAATGATAATGATAATGATAATGATAATGATAATGATAATGATAATGATAATGATAATGATAATGATAATGATAATGATAATGATAATGATAATGATAATGATAATGATAATGATAATGATAATGATAATGATAATGATAATGATAATGATAATGATAATGATAATGATAATGATAATGATAATGATAATGATAATGATAATGATAATGATAATGATAATGATAATGATAATGATAATGATAATGATAATGATAATGATAATGATAATGATAATGATAATGATAATGATAATGATAATGATAATGATAATGATAATGATAATGATAATGATAATGATAATGATAATGATAATGATAATGATAATGATAATGATAATGATAATGATAATGATAATGATAATGATAATGATAATGATAATGATAATGATAATGATAATGATAATGATAATGATAATGATAATGATAATGATAATGATAATGATAATGATAATGATAATGATAATGATAATGATAATGATAATGATAATGATAATGATAATGATAATGATAATGATAATGATAATGATAATGATAATGATAATGATAATGATAATGATAATGATAATGATAATGATAATGATAATGATAATGATAATGATAATGATAATGATAATGATAATGATAATGATAATGATAATGATAATGATAATGATAATGATAATGATAATGATAATGATAATGATAATGATAATGATAATGATAATGATAATGATAATGATAATGATAATGATAATGATAATGATAATGATAATGATAATGATAATGATAATGATAATGATAATGATAATGATAATGATAATGATAATGATAATGATAATGATAATGATAATGATAATGATAATGATAATGATAATGATAATGATAATGATAATGATAATGATAATGATAATGATAATGATAATGATAATGATAATGATAATGATAATGATAATGATAATGATAATGATAATGATAATGATAATGATAATGATAATGATAATGATAATGATAATGATAATGATAATGATAATGATAATGATAATGATAATGATAATGATAATGATAATGATAATGATAATGATAATGATAATGATAATGATAATGATAATGATAATGATAATGATAATGATAATGATAATGATAATGATAATGATAATGATAAGGATAATGATAATGATAATGATAATGATAATGATAATGATAATGATAATGATAATGATAATGATAATGATAATGATAATGATAATGATAATGATAATGATAATGATAATGATAATGATAATGATAATGATAATGATAATGATAATGATAATGATAATGATAATGATAATGATAATGATAATGATAATGATAATGATAATGATAATGATAATGATAATGATAATGATAATGATAATGATAATGATAATGATAATGATAATGATAATGATAATGATAATGATAATGATAATGATAATGATAATGATAATGATAATGATAATGATAATGATAATGATAATGATAATGATAATGATAATGATAATGATAATGATAATGATAATGATAATGATAATGATAATGATAATGATAATGATAATGATAATGATAATGATAATGATAATGATAATGATAATGATAATGATAATGATAATGATAATGATAATGATAATGATAATGATAATGATAATGATAATGATAATGATAATGATAATGATAATGATAATGATAATGATAATGATAATGATAATGATAATGATAATGATAATGATAATGATAATGATAATGATAATGATAATGATAATGATAATGATAATGATAATGATAATGATAATGATAATGATAATGATAATGATAATGATAATGATAATGATAATGATAATGATAATGATAATGATAATGATAATGATAATGATAATGATAATGATAATGATAATGATAATGATAATGATAATGATAATGATAATGATAATGATAATGATAATGATAATGATAATGATAATGATAATGATAATGATAATGATAATGATAATGATAATGATAATGATAATGATAATGATAATGATAATGATAATGATAATGATAATGATAATGATAATGATAATGATAATGATAATGATAATGATAATGATAATGATAATGATAATGATAATGATAATGATAATGATAATGATAATGATAATGATAATGATAATGATAATGATAATGATAATGATAATGATAATGATAATGATAATGATAATGATAATGATAATGATAATGATAATGATAATGATAATGATAATGATAATGATAATGATAATGATAATGATAATGATAATGATAATGATAATGATAATGATAATGATAATGATAATGATAATGATAATGATAATGATAATGATAATGATAATGATAATGATAATGATAATGATAATGATAATGATAATGATAATGATAATGATAATGATAATGATAATGATAATGATAATGATAATGATAATGATAATGATAATGATAATGATAATGATAATGATAATGATAATGATAATGATAATGATAATGATAATGATAATGATAATGATAATGATAATGATAATGATAATGATAATGATAATGATAATGATAATGATAATGATAATGATAATGATAATGATAATGATAATGATAATGATAATGATAATGATAATGATAATGATAATGATAATGATAATGATAATGATAATGATAATGATAATGATAATGATAATGATAATGATAATGATAATGATAATGATAATGATAATGATAATGATAATGATAATGATAATGATAATGATAATGATAATGATAATGATAATGATAATGATAATGATAATGATAATGATAATGATAATGATAATGATAATGATAATGATAATGATAATGATAATGATAATGATAATGATAATGATAATGATAATGATAATGATAATGATAATGATAATGATAATGATAATGATAATGATAATGATAATGATAATGATAATGATAATGATAATGATAATGATAATGATAATGATAATGATAATGATAATGATAATGATAATGATAATGATAATGATAATGATAATGATAATGATAATGATAATGATAATGATAATGATAATGATAATGATAATGATAATGATAATGATAATGATAATGATAATGATAATGATAATGATAATGATAATGATAATGATAATGATAATGATAATGATAATGATAATGATAATGATAATGATAATGATAATGATAATGATAATGATAATGATAATGATAATGATAATGATAATGATAATGATAATGATAATGATAATGATAATGATAATGATAATGATAATGATAATGATAATGATAATGATAATGATAATGATAATGATAATGATAATGATAATGATAATGATAATGATAATGATAATGATAATGATAATGATAATGATAATGATAATGATAATGATAATGATAATGATAATGATAATGATAATGATAATGATAATGATAATGATAATGATAATGATAATGATAATGATAATGATAATGATAATGATAATGATAATGATAATGATAATGATAATGATAATGATAATGATAATGATAATGATAATGATAATGATAATGATAATGATAATGATAATGATAATGATAATGATAATGATAATGATAATGATAATGATAATGATAATGATAATGATAATGATAATGATAATGATAATGATAATGATAATGATAATGATAATGATAATGATAATGATAATGATAATGATAATGATAATGATAATGATAATGATAATGATAATGATAATGATAATGATAATGATAATGATAATGATAATGATAATGATAATGATAATGATAATGATAATGATAATGATAATGATAATGATAATGATAATGATAATGATAATGATAATGATAATGATAATGATAATGATAATGATAATGATAATGATAATGATAATGATAATGATAATGATAATGATAATGATAATGATAATGATAATGATAATGATAATGATAATGATAATGATAATGATAATGATAATGATAATGATAATGATAATGATAATGATAATGATAATGATAATGATAATGATAATGATAATGATAATGATAATGATAATGATAATGATAATGATAATGATAATGATAATGATAATGATAATGATAATGATAATGATAATGATAATGATAATGATAATGATAATGATAATGATAATGATAATGATAATGATAATGATAATGATAATGATAATGATAATGATAATGATAATGATAATGATAATGATAATGATAATGATAATGATAATGATAATGATAATGATAATGATAATGATAATGATAATGATAATGATAATGATAATGATAATGATAATGATAATGATAATGATAATGATAATGATAATGATAATGATAATGATAATGATAATGATAATGATAATGATAATGATAATGATAATGATAATGATAATGATAATGATAATGATAATGATAATGATAATGATAATGATAATGATAATGATAATGATAATGATAATGATAATGATAATGATAATGATAATGATAATGATAATGATAATGATAATGATAATGATAATGATAATGATAATGATAATGATAATGATAATGATAATGATAATGATAATGATAATGATAATGATAATGATAATGATAATGATAATGATAATGATAATGATAATGATAATGATAATGATAATGATAATGATAATGATAATGATAATGATAATGATAATGATAATGATAATGATAATGATAATGATAATGATAATGATAATGATAATGATAATGATAATGATAATGATAATGATAATGATAATGATAATGATAATGATAATGATAATGATAATGATAATGATAATGATAATGATAATGATAATGATAATGATAATGATAATGATAATGATAATGATAATGATAATGATAATGATAATGATAATGATAATGATAATGATAATGATAATGATAATGATAATGATAATGATAATGATAATGATAATGATAATGATAATGATAATGATAATGATAATGATAATGATAATGATAATGATAATGATAATGATAATGATAATGATAATGATAATGATAATGATAATGATAATGATAATGATAATGATAATGATAATGATAATGATAATGATAATGATAATGATAATGATAATGATAATGATAATGATAATGATAATGATAATGATAATGATAATGATAATGATAATGATAATGATAATGATAATGATAATGATAATGATAATGATAATGATAATGATAATGATAATGATAATGATAATGATAATGATAATGATAATGATAATGATAATGATAATGATAATGATAATGATAATGATAATGATAATGATAATGATAATGATAATGATAATGATAATGATAATGATAATGATAATGATAATGATAATGATAATGATAATGATAATGATAATGATAATGATAATGATAATGATAATGATAATGATAATGATAATGATAATGATAATGATAATGATAATGATAATGATAATGATAATGATAATGATAATGATAATGATAATGATAATGATAATGATAATGATAATGATAATGATAATGATAATGATAATGATAATGATAATGATAATGATAATGATAATGATAATGATAATGATAATGATAATGATAATGATAATGATAATGATAATGATAATGATAATGATAATGATAATGATAATGATAATGATAATGATAATGATAATGATAATGATAATGATAATGATAATGATAATGATAATGATAATGATAATGATAATGATAATGATAATGATAATGATAATGATAATGATAATGATAATGATAATGATAATGATAATGATAATGATAATGATAATGATAATGATAATGATAATGATAATGATAATGATAATGATAATGATAATGATAATGATAATGATAATGATAATGATAATGATAATGATAATGATAATGATAATGATAATGATAATGATAATGATAATGATAATGATAATGATAATGATAATGATAATGATAATGATAATGATAATGATAATGATAATGATAATGATAATGATAATGATAATGATAATGATAATGATAATGATAATGATAATGATAATGATAATGATAATGATAATGATAATGATAATGATAATGATAATGATAATGATAATGATAATGATAATGATAATGATAATGATAATGATAATGATAATGATAATGATAATGATAATGATAATGATAATGATAATGATAATGATAATGATAATGATAATGATAATGATAATGATAATGATAATGATAATGATAATGATAATGATAATGATAATGATAATGATAATGATAATGATAATGATAATGATAATGATAATGATAATGATAATGATAATGATAATGATAATGATAATGATAATGATAATGATAATGATAATGATAATGATAATGATAATGATAATGATAATGATAATGATAATGATAATGATAATGATAATGATAATGATAATGATAATGATAATGATAATGATAATGATAATGATAATGATAATGATAATGATAATGATAATGATAATGATAATGATAATGATAATGATAATGATAATGATAATGATAATGATAATGATAATGATAATGATAATGATAATGATAATGATAATGATAATGATAATGATAATGATAATGATAATGATAATGATAATGATAATGATAATGATAATGATAATGATAATGATAATGATAATGATAATGATAATGATAATGATAATGATAATGATAATGATAATGATAATGATAATGATAATGATAATGATAATGATAATGATAATGATAATGATAATGATAATGATAATGATAATGATAATGATAATGATAATGATAATGATAATGATAATGATAATGATAATGATAATGATAATGATAATGATAATGATAATGATAATGATAATGATAATGATAATGATAATGATAATGATAATGATAATGATAATGATAATGATAATGATAATGATAATGATAATGATAATGATAATGATAATGATAATGATAATGATAATGATAATGATAATGATAATGATAATGATAATGATAATGATAATGATAATGATAATGATAATGATAATGATAATGATAATGATAATGATAATGATAATGATAATGATAATGATAATGATAATGATAATGATAATGATAATGATAATGATAATGATAATGATAATGATAATGATAATGATAATGATAATGATAATGATAATGATAATGATAATGATAATGATAATGATAATGATAATGATAATGATAATGATAATGATAATGATAATGATAATGATAATGATAATGATAATGATAATGATAATGATAATGATAATGATAATGATAATGATAATGATAATGATAATGATAATGATAATGATAATGATAATGATAATGATAATGATAATGATAATGATAATGATAATGATAATGATAATGATAATGATAATGATAATGATAATGATAATGATAATGATAATGATAATGATAATGATAATGATAATGATAATGATAATGATAATGATAATGATAATGATAATGATAATGATAATGATAATGATAATGATAATGATAATGATAATGATAATGATAATGATAATGATAATGATAATGATAATGATAATGATAATGATAATGATAATGATAATGATAATGATAATGATAATGATAATGATAATGATAATGATAATGATAATGATAATGATAATGATAATGATAATGATAATGATAATGATAATGATAATGATAATGATAATGATAATGATAATGATAATGATAATGATAATGATAATGATAATGATAATGATAATGATAATGATAATGATAATGATAATGATAATGATAATGATAATGATAATGATAATGATAATGATAATGATAATGATAATGATAATGATAATGATAATGATAATGATAATGATAATGATAATGATAATGATAATGATAATGATAATGATAATGATAATGATAATGATAATGATAATGATAATGATAATGATAATGATAATGATAATGATAATGATAATGATAATGATAATGATAATGATAATGATAATGATAATGATAATGATAATGATAATGATAATGATAATGATAATGATAATGATAATGATAATGATAATGATAATGATAATGATAATGATAATGATAATGATAATGATAATGATAATGATAATGATAATGATAATGATAATGATAATGATAATGATAATGATAATGATAATGATAATGATAATGATAATGATAATGATAATGATAATGATAATGATAATGATAATGATAATGATAATGATAATGATAATGATAATGATAATGATAATGATAATGATAATGATAATGATAATGATAATGATAATGATAATGATAATGATAATGATAATGATAATGATAATGATAATGATAATGATAATGATAATGATAATGATAATGATAATGATAATGATAATGATAATGATAATGATAATGATAATGATAATGATAATGATAATGATAATGATAATGATAATGATAATGATAATGATAATGATAATGATAATGATAATGATAATGATAATGATAATGATAATGATAATGATAATGATAATGATAATGATAATGATAATGATAATGATAATGATAATGATAATGATAATGATAATGATAATGATAATGATAATGATAATGATAATGATAATGATAATGATAATGATAATGATAATGATAATGATAATGATAATGATAATGATAATGATAATGATAATGATAATGATAATGATAATGATAATGATAATGATAATGATAATGATAATGATAATGATAATGATAATGATAATGATAATGATAATGATAATGATAATGATAATGATAATGATAATGATAATGATAATGATAATGATAATGATAATGATAATGATAATGATAATGATAATGATAATGATAATGATAATGATAATGATAATGATAATGATAATGATAATGATAATGATAATGATAATGATAATGATAATGATAATGATAATGATAATGATAATGATAATGATAATGATAATGATAATGATAATGATAATGATAATGATAATGATAATGATAATGATAATGATAATGATAATGATAATGATAATGATAATGATAATGATAATGATAATGATAATGATAATGATAATGATAATGATAATGATAATGATAATGATAATGATAATGATAATGATAATGATAATGATAATGATAATGATAATGATAATGATAATGATAATGATAATGATAATGATAATGATAATGATAATGATAATGATAATGATAATGATAATGATAATGATAATGATAATGATAATGATAATGATAATGATAATGATAATGATAATGATAATGATAATGATAATGATAATGATAATGATAATGATAATGATAATGATAATGATAATGATAATGATAATGATAATGATAATGATAATGATAATGATAATGATAATGATAATGATAATGATAATGATAATGATAATGATAATGATAATGATAATGATAATGATAATGATAATGATAATGATAATGATAATGATAATGATAATGATAATGATAATGATAATGATAATGATAATGATAATGATAATGATAATGATAATGATAATGATAATGATAATGATAATGATAATGATAATGATAATGATAATGATAATGATAATGATAATGATAATGATAATGATAATGATAATGATAATGATAATGATAATGATAATGATAATGATAATGATAATGATAATGATAATGATAATGATAATGATAATGATAATGATAATGATAATGATAATGATAATGATAATGATAATGATAATGATAATGATAATGATAATGATAATGATAATGATAATGATAATGATAATGATAATGATAATGATAATGATAATGATAATGATAATGAGATAATGATAATGAGATATAGATAATGATACAATGTATAGATCTTTTAATTTCCCAAATCGTTTGACTAGTCGTTTTTGTTCTTTAAGTAACGGTTCCTAAGAACAAGATGTTCAAAATCAACTACAAAAACGTTATTTCTTTTATTAACGCAAATACGCCTTATGATGTGTTAGCATTTTTCTTTGGTAGTAGATTATAACAAATAGAGTAATCGAAAATTAAACCCATTAACAATTAGTTCTTGTTGACTTTCCTAAATAAAAATAAAAATATTTTTTGTCAAATAGGTCCTGTTGCAACTTCACAAATGCATGTGTCAGCTGCTGCCGCTACAGGTCAGCCATTACTCACAGCAGCTCCAATGCAACAGTTCATCCATTATCAACAAGCAACGCATCCGACACATTTTTCTTCGCAACCATATCAACCAATGGTAATTATAATAGCAAATAAGCCAGCGCAGAAATAATTGCTTACTTTTTTCAATTTCACAGATGCGGATGTTTCATGAGCCACCTCCACAGTCAATACAATTTTTAGCGCAAACACCCCCTTCAACTACTCCTTCACCAGGCCAGCCACACCAACAATTCCACCCGCCACCACAACCATCTCCTGCAGGCGGGGGACCTCAGACGAATTTTGGATCTTCAGCTCAACCGTACCATGTTATGTGCCCAGTTATTCATCCTCAATTGGTTCCCAATTATTATCACCAGGGAACGCCCCAAAACCATCATCAGCAATATCAGATATTAATGCCACAACATCCAGCACAGTGAACCTTACTGCAAAACTCAAAAAATGTTTCGATGGCGTAAACAGTATATAGTAATACATACATGATAATAAAATGTGAATAAAAATCAAGCTTCAGTGGTTTCGTTATATATGTATATATATATATATATTAATATATATATATAGAGAGAAGGAAAATATATGTGTTACTCATTTAAAATATATGCATATATATATATATATATGAATATAAAAATATACAGTGTTGAAAAAACTTAAGCATCTAACACAAAGTGGATTTTGTTTTCTTTTTTACATATATTATTGAAAAGGGAAAACAAATACATAAGTCGTTATTCATTTTTAAATTACTGAAAGAAACTTGAACACCGTCTCATTTGTCCACAATTAAGGGATTAGTAAACAATCAAAGAGAGGGTAATTCCATAATAAAATGCCCTATTTAAAAAAGTCGGTGTTGCGACACTTGGGATATATGTATATAAATTGCTGAAATTCAAAGAAATAAAAGGGTGGGCAAATAAGAAGTTTTTTAAATTAAATTAAATTAACAAATTTAAACAATAAAACATAAACCAAAGAAATTGAACCATCTGTTACCTACATATGTACATAGCTCAATTTCAAACTAACCGAAACCGGGTATCCCTAAAATATGCTACAAAAAGAAGGCAAACCCTACTATCAGATAACAATTGTTGCAGACACGGAGGCGGTAAGGTGGAAATGTTGGTTAGGAAGCTTAGGTTGAGTAGAGTTTCTAAGAAGCAACATTTCCCACTTTACAAGAAGAGGTCAATCCGCGCTAGATTCAGAAGCGTGAGATGGAAACTGGGATCCGTGTGTTGGTGAGTTGGAGAACCATCAACGGGATAGGAGCTTTGCTGGATTCTCTAAAATACGAAAATGGGTAGTCCGCAGGTTGGCTAGGAAGCTTAGATTCTTTTCAAAAATCGAATCCTGAGAGAATCATCCTCAAAGTCATAGTCATAGTAATTTTTGAATAGAAGTTTAAATACCCATTTTGTTAAATAAAGTGGTAAAGTTTTTTTAACGGAAATTTTGTTTTAAAATTCCATTTGGTGTGCCTGAATTAAAAGAAGATATATCCAACAACTTAGGTAAATTTTTTAAATAATTTACATTTATGTATAGGTTTAAATATAGGCAATATATATATACACGTAGATGCATATATAGAATTGCAGAATTACATATACATAGATATCGGTAGTTTTTGCTTCGATGTAAAAGAAACAATCCTTTTTTTTTAATCAGCTCCGGAAGGTATCCTTAAACTTGGAAATAAATATAAATAAAAACACTTCTTCACTGCTTGGAAGTCAAAGAACGACTGATTTTGTCGGCGCCTAGACACTCTAGGCTACCGGGCTTCTACAACTTGGTGGTTCTGAATGCTCAGGATGAGTCCGGCCACGTAATCCTGTAGGGATTTCTTTATTTATTCCTTTTTTGGAAGTGTAAATTTTGTATAGCTCCTCGTATTTTTTTCGATTTTAATTAAAGTATATACAAGTTAATTTCAAACTAATACCATTTTTGAATACGCGTTGTAAAAATATATTCGAAAATATAGAAGGATTGCTTGAGATCATTGACAAATTAAGTTTTCAAAGGATTTTTTCGGCTATCAATCTAGAATTCAAACTGCGGTACTAATCATTTTTTAGCAGATGAACCGCAAGCGCAACATAACCGAAATTTCACCCGAACACAACACCACCAACAAAAAAAGCTCTATAAACACAACAATGGGAGTAGGAAATTTATCTGTTGATAAGCTTAAGCATCTAGTCACAAAAAATGATTTATTATCACTTTCAAATGAGTTAACTTCCATGAAAGCACTCAACACCCAACTGACTAAACAACTAACCGTCATGTCAGAGAGATGTGAACTTCTAGAAACTCAATTGGAAATACTGTCTCGCAAAGGAAACGAAAAATCTATTGTGGTTGACCTCCATTTAGGACCAGAAACCGATGCAATCAAATTCGCTAAACAGACTTGCGAGGGGCTTCTGATGGTAAAAGAAGGTGAAGAACTGCAAGTTAAAAGTAACCGGCAAATAAAAAACAACAACACTCAACGCGGCACTGTCATGGAACTTACTACAGCGGAGGACGCCGAAAAAATGATCGCGGCCGCGCACAAACTAAAAGGCTCTGGAATAAGTATATTTCGCGAGCAATCACTAATATTCAGGAAAAATCGACAATCTTTAGTTTCTACTAAAAACAAACTGCTGCAAATTAACCCGAAAATGAAAATTTTAATCAAAGGAGATAGAAAAATGCAAATTAACAACCACCACTTTGTTTACAAAGTTTCACGAGGTTTGATTGTCAAAACAGCAGCCGATATGACATTTGTAGCAGAAGCTTTTGGTGACAGATGCCATGACCTTTTTGACTGCAGCGAGGGAAGAAAGTTAGTGCCTGTCTACACGCGTTGTGCCCACAACGTTGTGACGAGAGTTTGTGGGCAAGCGAGGAGCTGAGTAAAGGGACGGGAGGCTCATGACAAAAATTGAATTTTCTGCTTGGGCAGTACAGTTCCTTTCTCATTTCGTTCCGAATTTCTCATTATTTTCTGTTCGTCGATGCGAAAGGTATACTAGTTTTGCTCTTCGGCTTGGCACATATTGTATACACGGTTACCACGTTGGTCATCTGTGACCAAATTTGGTCATTATTTTTTCACTTGGTCAAATAGTCATTTTTTATTCCATTTGGTATATATATTATTTAGAAACGACAAAAGATGTTCGACAATTGAGTACGATAACGTTCTTTTAACATACTCACATGGCTAAATAGAAATAACTGTTAAACTAATTTAAGCAACTTTGTGTAAATAATAACTTTATTAAAAATATAAACTCTTGATCTGAATTGGACTTAGGGAACAGAGAGAATTATCTACGCATTACACAAGCCGTATAAATTCTCGAAATCGAAATTATTGTAAAAACTTATATACTGTGATCTAATGTTAAAACGCTTTGTTTTTATATTTCGTCATCTTTATTTGGGTTAATCTAATTTAATTAAGTATGTTAGGGATTTTGTCAGTTTATTTGTACGTAGTTAAAAAATAAATGTCATCTGCATAATAAGGAAAATATGTTAAACAAAATGTGATTATGTTGGTCGTTTTTACCTACAAGTGGTCATTTTTATTTTCAAATTTGGACACAAACTTTTTTTTCAAGTGGCAACCGTAAATGCATGTCGGCCGGCAGTATCACCGGCTCAAAATTTCAAACACAAATGTTTCAAGTTTGTCGTTCCATAACACAAAATGGAAAAGGGGTCATGAGTAGTCACAACACATGTAGACACATAGTGTTGTGAGCACAACGTTGTGGGCACAACGCGTGTAGATAGGCACTTAGCTCCGGTTTCAATTGGTCCATCATCTTCTTCCTCTCAATCGCTAGGAGCGCCACCTGATAGTCGAATGCCACAACACTTAAAGCGGAATACACAATAGGTAAAGTCTGTCGTCTGCCATAATTCAAATGTAGTTAATTTTAAAAATTTTAAAATATGTTCTTATAATATTACTGGTCTCAAAAACAAACTCTTAATACCAAATTTTTTTAATTATTTACAAGATTTCGATATTATAATGCTTATAGAAACATTTGTGGAACATAAAAACGAAAACGAATTCTTAAAATATTTTAAAGATTTCAAATTAATGTTTAATTCAGCAATTAGATCGAATTCACATGGAAGAGCCAGTGGGGGTATATTATATGGGATTAAACAAAACTTATGGGGTAATTTAGTTAAGTTTAAAACAATTGATGAAAAAATAATTTTTGAAGTGGTTTGCAACAACTTAAGTTATTATATAATTCCAGTTTACCTAAATTGCAATAATTGGCAAACTGAATTTGATGAATTAGTTGAATTTATGAATACCATTACTTTCGAAAGTGTAATGATAGTGGGAGATTTAAACGCTAGAATTGGCAGATATCAAAACTCTAATGTTAATTTTTTACATCCGCGAACGGCTTTTAATGAGCATAGAAACTCTAAAGACGAAATTTTTAATCGTAGTGGACGGATTTTAGCAGAAATGTTTGAGTTATTTGGACTTTTCGTACTAAACGGGTCTTCTAAAAGTGATGCTTGTGGTGAATTTACGTTTGTAAGTGGACAAGGTCAATCTGTTATTGATTTCGCGGCTATTTCTGGAAACTGGTTTAATGTTATAGAGGATTTTGAAGTTGCTCTGGCCAACTTTTCGGCACATTTCCCAATAGTCGTTAAATTACATTTTCCTGATGAAACTCAACTTCCGAATCCTACTAGCTTTGATAAACTTAAATGGTCTGATCACAATGCACTTCTCTATAAAAGACTTGAACCTTAATTTGCACTCGCTTCTTTAGCATCCACTCTCTATTGAAGAGACCTGCGGTAGAATATCTGAAGTCATTAAACTTTCGGCCCCTTTTGCCCAAAAGAGCGCTCATACTTTTGTATAAGCTAATAAATGGTTTGATAATGACTGCAGAAATCTACGAAAAAAATCCTTTGTTTATTTAAAACTTTTTAGAATGACAAACTCCCAATTTTTTAAAAATAAGTACGTAGAATATAATAGAGATTATAAAAAATTATGTCTATCTAAAAAGATAGATTATCAAAAAAAAAAAAAATGGCCAATGAACTAGAACACTGCACGAACTCCAAATCCTTCTGGCAAACTGTAAACGAGCTGAGTGGGCGTAATCAGGGTATGAAGTACTCTCTAGATGCTGAGACGCTAGCAGCTCATTTTAAAACTCTGCTCTCAGCTGACGAAGACCTTCATACCTTCGATTACGCGCTACATAACTCTGTAGTAAATGAGCTGGATTCTGAGATCTCGCTTGTGGAATTGGAAGCTACGCTCTCAAAAATGAAAAACAATAAAACACCAGGTACGGACGGTATACCAGTGGAATTCTACAAAAACAGCACTTTGGAATTTAAAAATTTCTTTGTAACCTTCTTTAATAGATTGTACAACGACGCTATCGCTCCAACTAGTTTCAAGAAATCCGTTATTTTTGCAATTTTTAAGAAAGGTGATGCAAATACGCCTGAAAATTATAGAGGTATTTCGGTATTAAATACAATTCGAAAAATTCTTTCAGCCATTCTGAATGGAAGACTTATTAAATGGATTGAAAGTAGTAATCGTTTGAGTATTTTTCAAGCCGGTTTCCGCCCAGGTTATTATACAATGGACCATGTTTTCGCTATCTCCAGTATCGCTAGAAAGTTTATTGAACGGTTGTATTTTGAGCCCTTTACTGTTTTCTCTCTTCATTGATGATATTTGTGATCATCTTCCTGGTGGAGTCTCTTTTGGTAACAGCATTGTCAAAGTTTTATTATATGGCGATGATTTGGTTATGTTTGCCGACAATCCAGTTTCGCTACAGATGCAAATTAACCGACTTTGCTTATTTTGTGAGACCTGGGGTCTGCAAATAAATGTACAAAAAACAAAAATTATGATTTTTGAAGGAAGGCAAACAAGAAGACGCTCTGATGAAAAGTGGTTGCTCAATACCACCGTTATCGAAATAGTCCAGGAATTTAAATACTTGGGTGTTCTTCTTACCCACAATTTAGATTTCGCTAAACATGCTAAAATAAAAAATAAAGAAGCCAAGTTGGCACTAAATTTGGTGTGGCCTAAGTTCTTCTCCAACTCCAACATTGATCTGGTATCTAAATATAAAGTCTTTAATGCAACAATAAATTCATGTTTGTGCTATGGTGCACAAGTTTTCGGTTTTTTGAACCTAGATGCTTTCGAGAGCCTGCAAAGGCACTTCTTTAAACGCTTGTTTCGTTTGCCTAACTCAACTTCAAATTACGCCATTTACGTAGAGTCAGGCATCACCCCTATTTATATAAAAAATTTAAAGGCTAATGCGGATTTTATTGTTCAGGTGATGAAAAGAAGTGAACTGTGCCTTCACAAAATAATTTTGAAAAAATTGCTGCAATCGAATGCATCTCCGTTTAAAGACTGGTACCAACTCGCAATAGCAACAGAATCTTCCCTCAACCTTTCGGAAACCAATGTTGACGACTGGCAAGCGCATTTCGCAGGTGTTATTGCTAAGTTTGACCAAAAGTTGTATGTAGAAAATCTTTTTAGTGCAACTTCTTCAGCATCTAGAAACGTTTATAGAAACTTAAACCATCAATTGAATTCAGACATAAACTACTTCAGAAATGATTACTCAGTTGCTCAGATAAGTATTATTTTTAAAGCCAGAGTCGAAATCTTAAACTTAAACTTTATACCACACCGGAGTGATTTGCCGCAGATATCTACCACTTTTTAGCTATTTGCCCAATTTTACAAGAAATTCGTAGATTACACTTTCGGAAAAGTATTTTAACAATGCAAGAATTTTACGAAATCCTAAATGGAGCACTAGGTTGGCTAAACGTATTCAAATTTTGTCGACAAGCTCTTAACTACCGGAACAGTTTCACTTATTAAATTAACTTTTAGCCTATCTCATTTTATGTTGCAAATCATACAAAATTGTCTTTTTTGTGTTTCAAATCACGTAAAAATTGTCAAAACTTTACTTTGAGTAAAGCCTACTATTCAAAAAATTGTATTATTTTTATAAATTGTAATTTTGTGTTTCAAATCACGTAAAAATTGTTCGAATTATTCTAATATTTTTATTTAAATAATTTTACATTTTCTTTTTAATTTATATATTTTTTTTATCACTTATGAAATGTCAATTCAGGCCGACGGCAGTCAATGCCATGTCCTTATTCTTAGGAAATTATATTGTAAAATCTTATGATGAAAAAAAAAACAAATAAAGAATTTATCTATCTATTCCTTTTCCAGAAAACCTTCTTAATCTATCCTTAAATAGTGAAAGTTATAAGTTGCAAATAAAGTTGGCAGTTTGCCACCACCAAAACTAACAAGTCGATAGCCCAGTGGAGGTGGCGTCCGAAAGGTTAGGTTAGGTTAGGACACTGAAGTCGTCAATAAAAAATGTCAATCTGTTGATTAAGGAGAACTACAGGTTATCAATTAACAAGTACTGGGACCGCAAGATCCGGTCAGTTAATTCCAGTGACCCTAGTATGTTCCCTAAAATCAACAAGATATTCAGGAAAAAGAACGACAATGACCTTCCGTGTCTGAAACTCCAAAGAACTGAAGAGAGCAGAGACGTACTCATGACAGCGCAAATAGATCCAGAAGAAGCCATCTTTGACGATGACTTTTATATAATTGAAGATCCGAAGGAAAAAGTGGAGGCGGTGGGAGCTGCTTTCCAGCAAGTGTACAAGGTAAATGTTAGCATTCGTCCAACCACGACCTGGAAAACAGAGCCCTACTTAATCACTTTTACCTTCGAAATGATATGACACAATGGCGATCTGAGAACCGCGGTTTCGTGCGGTTCAATGACGATTCCTCGGCAAATGCCATAATCGCCGAGCAAACGGGACCAAGTCCCTTGTTAGTAACGAAGGTTGAGCTTCAGCTCATCTTCAACTCAATAAAAAACAAAAAGTCAGCAGGTGTCGATGGTATATCCAACGTTGTACTAAGACATTTACCGATGGAGGCAATTGACATTTACACCACACTTTTCAATAATGCACTGAATAATGCATATTATCCAGTGTATTGGAAGACCGCTGTGGTTCATCCTCTCCCAAAAAAGGGAAAGGACAACTCCAACCCGTCAAATCTTCGGTCGATAAGTCTTCTTCCGAGCATCAGCAAAGTTTTCGAAAAAATCATTAATAGGGCTCTGACTAAGTGGGCTGCGGACAACAAAATAATTCCGGATACACAGTTCGGGTTTAAGGCGGGTCATGACACAACTCATGCTGCGTCTAAACTCGTTTCTGATATCCAATGGAATAAAACAAAACAACAATGCACAGGTGCTGTTCTGGTTGATTTGGAAAAGGCCTTTGACACCGTATGGTTAGAGGGTCTTTACCTAAAACTGAGCAGGCTTGGCATAAGCAAGCCATTCTTGTTTATACTTTATGATATGCTTAACGGTAGCTAGTTTGTTGTCAAAAGTGGCAATGTAACTTCTACCACAACATTCTTAATTAAAAATGGTCTTCAACAGGGAGCGGTGAATTCGCCGGTTCTTTTCAGCATTTACACCAGCGATCTGATAGGTAGTCTTACAAAGGCAATTGCGTACGCCGACGATCTTATTGCGTACAGAACGGCCTGAAAGGTTGAGGTTATTAGAATTCTCTTGCAGCGTGATTTCGACAAGATTCAGCGATATTGCGACGACTGGAAATTGAAAATAAATGTCCAGAAGTCGGAGACAATTCTGTTCCGGACTCCGTTGGCTAGGGCCACGAGGGATACGTGCAAGAATTGGCGCAAGATGGTCATCGTTGATATCAAATGATTTTGACTTGATTGACGTGATTGCCACTTACGATAGATTTCCTTCTTTTAAAGTAATAAAGAATTGTTGTTGAATTAAATCA
Source organism: Eupeodes latifasciatus (assembly GCA_920104205.1). Classification (NCBI taxonomy): domain Eukaryota; kingdom Metazoa; phylum Arthropoda; class Insecta; order Diptera; family Syrphidae; genus Eupeodes; species Eupeodes latifasciatus. The sequence continues at coordinate 236,289,504 of OV049924.1, forward strand.
AATTTGTATTACATGTGAATTAAATTTTTGGTTATGTTAATTTGAATTTTCAGTACATACTTACATATATGGATCTTGCAAATTTAAATACATATAAATATATAAAATAAATCATCAGTTATTTTGATAAAAGAACAAAATGGAATTTGTTTGAAGCCTAAGACCATAAAGATGATGGCTTAAGTTTTTTTTTCTAAAGGGATGAGAGAGTAAGGGGAAATGGGGAAGAAGTGGTAAGGAGAAGAAGTCGAGGAAAGGGGTTGCTCTAGCGAGGGAGTCAACCAAGGAAGGGAGGGTAGAGGCGATGTCTCGCGCATCATCAACACCGGGATGCTAGGCTGGCTTTATAATTTTTTTGTGATGAGTCCTTGGTCTAAGAACCTTCGAAACCGCTGAGCTACGGGTTCAATTATGCCAGTCACGACCCCACACAGGCAAAGCGGCTCGTTACACATCTTTTAATAGTTATATTCCTTTTTATAAAAGTATGTATTTTTTAAGAAGAACAGTTAAAATATTATGGAAACCACCTTTAAAATAATGTTATCTCAATAAAATTTAGAGCAGACGTGTATTGACATAATCGTTGAGCATAAACAGTGTCCACCAATATATAAAAAGGATTTTTTTAGGGATAGAGGTATTTGCAGCATAATTGCCATTACATTGACTTGATAGAAAGACAAAGAAGAATGTTTGTCAAATTAAAAAAAAATGTCTTGGTTAAATATCTACATATTGCAGATGGTCTAAAGCTCTTCTTCAATGCTTGATCCTTAAGAAAAATTATTGTCGTTTTTGAAGACGACTGTGTTTAACTGGTAGAAAGTGTCTGGTGGAGGTTTGTATTGAAATGTGCGTGTTGAGTTGTGTCGTGGACGGGGATTTGAGATTCTTATTTTTGAAAAATTTCACCATTAAAGAAACACGTGCAATCCCTTATTAAATCATAATAGTAGGGGAGCCCAAGAAGAGATTTTGGGATTTACTAAAGCGCAGCAGATTAATATGCAGGGAGGTACCTAGTACCCCATTGAATACCTCCACCAAGTATTAGCCCAGTATATGTGGCCGCGCGTCAAGGATAAAGGATCAGATTAGTAAAAAAAATTGATCATCTGAAATTCTAGAGCGCGTCAGATTAAGGTAGGGTAAGTTAGTTATATGCTAAAAAGTGTATATTCTACTAATCTAATAATTCTACAATTTTCGATTGACGATAAAAAAAAAAAAACTTGTAAAAAAAACGTCATCTTGACTTTCTCGAGCGTGGCTAAATTTTTTTTTATTTTGAAGGCAATAATTTAACGTTCACGAATAATATATAATCTGACGATTTCCGTAAGCCGAAGTAAGGAAAAATAATCGATAAAGTTTAATACGTGCAGGTACATGATGCCGGTTTCTATTCCTCTCTCACTCTTTCTCTATCTATGACTCTCTCACTCCGTCGCAACCGTGGGTTTTGTTACCATGACGCCATGACAGCTGATCGCGCAGTTGTTTTTTCGTTTGAAATTTGTAACGCCTGAAATTATTTTGCGATTTTGATGTTTATTATGTGAATTACAATTTAAGCCTAGTACGCTGCTGATGCGAAACGAAAATTCCCATACAAAAATGACATGACGAAATCATAAACGAAAAATTTCGCTGTGCTTTTCGTTTTTCAGTACGCTGCTGAATGACGAAATGTGACATTTTAGTGGATAGCTGTACTAGATTTCTTAGTACAATTCTCCACTCTTTTCGTCCTCAATTAATTGCCCAGCACGTTAGTTGCTTTCGAAATTTTGACGTTTAATTTTTTTATTAAAAAAAAAATTGTTTACTCGTGACTTTCGATGTTTTGACTTTGATTTATATTTGATTTAAAATTTAAAATAAAATGGATTTGTCTTATGTGTTCCAACATTGCATTTCTGAATCGGAAACTCAGGATGTTATTGGTGATGTGCAAGAAGTGATGAAGACAAGCAGTGAAATTCAACTTCCAGGCAGAACTCTCCACAAATATTTTTCCGCTGTGGTTTTCGTTTTCATTTCGCTCTGCACTTGGAGACCGCCGAAAAATTTCGTTTCGCATCAGCAGCGTACTAGGCTTTAAAAAAAAGTTGCTATTAGTGACATTAATGTAAAGTGTGTGTTTTGTGGTGAAACTAATTTAGAAAAACTATCAAATTTACGTTAGATACATTACAAAAATGTAGAAATGTATTAGAATATCGTCAGAGTAAGCCGGTTCTCAGTTTTTCAATTTGTTAAGTTAAAAGATTTGAAAAAATACAAAAAAAAAATTCTTGCCATTGTCAGATTAGGCGAATCCCTCCAGATAATCGTCAGATTATGAGAAAGCACGTTTAGGGTATATAAATGAACCATATATATCTTAATCTGACGCGCTCGAGTATTTCAAAATGGCGATTTTTTTTGCAAATTCTAATAATGGCCGCGAGTTTGGGTCACATCCAAATCGTCAGATTATTACATAAGAGCCTTCTTTTAGGTTCACTTAACATCCCCTTTGAAAATCTGACGCGCTCGATTAAATTTTGTTTCCGTTTTCAACCCTTACGTACGACCACCCCCATCATGGAAACAGTCAGATTAACATACGTATATTTTCAAAAATACGTAGGACATGGATGCTATTAATATCTGACGCGCTCGAGTATGTCCATGCCACTGTTTTTTTTTTTTTACATTTTTGAACATTTATAGCCGATCCCGCCACCGATGAAAGTGTATATATGATATGACATTTTTTTCTTCTTATCATCTAAGCTTCGCAATCCAATAGGTCTCTTTGACGCTCGAGTAAATCCCGATTTAGCACCCTGGGCTCCCCTACTATAACGTTTGGTTGCTGTTGCGTGCGAGCTGTGTTTACTTTGAACTGTAAAAGTACTCATTTGTAATATTTGCTGACACTACGGCAGTTTGGTTGCTGTTGCGTGCGAGCTATGTTTATTGTTGTTGCTGTCGTAGTGTCAGCAAATATTACAAATTAATACTTTTACAAAGTTATTTGTTTATTTTATTAATTTTTCATGAAGAACATTTTCAATTAATTTCCATTGTTTTAATCTGAGCTTTGGAAAATGAGATCTCAGGAATCTCAGTTCAGTTTTCTGTTTTCTAAGCACACCATATGACTTTGATTATAATTTTCGTACATTTGGTTTTCTTCTTTTGTCTTTCATAACTCTTACTATTTCGCCCAAAATGCCCTCTGTTTATTTTTCTCTAAGGAAGTTGACTAGTCAGAAGGGAATTTTTTTTAATATACGAGGTGTGGCAATTAATTTCCGGGAATTTGTCAATAAAAAACAAGAAAATGAAGTTTTAGGAAAAATTTTACTATCGACCTTCACAATAATCTCCCTTTAACTCTACACAACGATTCCAACGTTTCTCCCATGATTGGAAGCACCCTTGGCAGTTCTCCGAAGTTAGCCCGTTTAGCACCACGGTTAGAGCTTCTTGGACCTTCTGTACGCCGCCATGATGAGATCCCTTGCGGTGCGACTTCATCTTGGGGAATAGAAAAAAGTCGCAGGGAGCAATATCGGGACTCATCCAGTCTCTGCCGTCGCTCTGAATGCGAGATAACAGATCCTCGCAAATCGATTTCCGCATTTGTTTTTGTTCATGGGTGAGAACTTTAGGCACCATCTTTGCGCAGATCTTTCGCATGTTCAAATTCTCGTGTAACATCTTGCGAACCGTTTCTTTGTTGACGTTTAACTCGTAAGACAATGCAAGAATGCTTAGGCGACGGTCAGACGTGATCAACATGCGCAAACGATCAACATTCGCGTCGGTACGAGAGGTGACGAGAGCTCCTTCACGTGGATCGTCTTCCACCGATTCACGCTCTTTCTTGAACCGCTTCGCCCATTCAAACACACGCGTTTTTGACATGCTATCGTCTCCATAGACAACCTGCAATTTTCGGAGGATTTCCGAGGTTTTTTCGCCAGATTTCACTAAAAATTGAATCACAACACGTTGCTTGTAATGTACGTCACACATTTTCACTACGCCACTAAAAAAGTTACTTGCAAAAATACGCATAAAACGCAAACCAAACGTGCTATATACTTCAACTTTGAACTCTAACTAAAAGGAAGATCCCCCTTCTTAGACAGATGATAACAAATGAAAAAGTGTTGCCAGTTTTTAAATTGTAACTAAATTCCCGGAACTTAATTGCCACACCTCGTAAGCTACCCATATAGAAAAAACAATGATTGTGCACCAATTTTGTAATAATTGAAGACTGCCCCATCCCATTTGGATGATTTTTTTTTGATCAATAATAATACTGCAGTTGTTGAGCAAAAGTAGTAAAACCTTACAGGAACAAAATAAAAAAATTAAGAAATATATGTGTTTTGTATAAAAATGGTTTTAACTTACCGAGAATTTTTTCTCAAACTCGAAAATCTGCGTAAACGTACCGTACTGAATAGATATGAAAACTCAAATAAGGCGTGTATTCCCAAGTGTATATAAAACATTTGTGAAAAAAACTAGAGGAAATTAAATTCTTTACAAAGTATTTCTAATTACGATTTGTACGAATTGCTATCATTTCTGGATTAATTATATATATCGTATCGTTTTTTCTGCCAAGAATCTTCAAATCTGTAATGTATGGCCGCTACTGTTGTTATGATCTCAATCACGTTCACGATCACGCTCTTCTCTTTCTATGTACCTATGTATTTACGTACATACCTAGTGGCATGATCAACAAGCGGTACAGTCCAGTTGGATCACAACCACCGTTCTCTGCACAAGATAACATAATAACTTCTCTTATACTTAAGTTCTTGTAAAAATAATAAATGAATTAATAATATAAGATATTAAGATTGCCGACTATTTATTATATTGGCGCAGTCGCATTTGTAAAAGTAATAATAGTTTTAAATCTACGTGCATATCAAATGACTAAAACTGAGAACGATATCACAATCGAGAAGTCACCACCTGAAACCTCTGGTAATAAAATTCAGCACATCATGTCAAACGTAGGCAACTTGGAGCCATTTGATCTCACACATCCTGAGAACTGGAATACATACTACTCCCGATTTGAGCTGTACTTATTAGCCAATGACGTGCAGGGGGATATTCGTCAGAAAGCCACGTTTTTGACATTAGCGGGTGCCCACCTTTATGACCTCCTGTCGTCATTGGTTTCTCCGAAGAAGGTGAGTGATATTTCTCTTGATGAAATTAAGTCCACTTTGACTAATCACTTTTGTCCTCGGCCATCGGAAATTGCTGCGTATTTCAAATTCCACAAGAGGGATCAGCACCCCAACGAGGGATTCTCGGAATACATTTGGTAATGTTTTGGACCGCATGCTCCGCGATCGGTTGGTCTGTGGACTGCGTGACGCAACCCTACAGCGGAATCTACTTGCCGAAACCGATCTGAAGCTACAAATTGTAATCGACCGCGCCTCTACCGCTGAAGCTGCTTCCAAAAATGTTTTGGAAATTCGACAATCCGACCAGGTGCACAACATCACAAAAGGTGAAAATAATTCAAACCAGTATCGTAATAAAACTTCGTATAAAAGTAAAGTGAACCCATGTAATGGTTGCGGAGCCCAACACCTACGAATTCAGTGTCCTTATCAGAACACAATTTGTTTATCATGCGGGACAAAGGGGCACCTTCAACGTGTCTGCCGAAGTGACGCATCATCTGTACCCAATCCAACTCAAAAGAAGACTTCGAAGAATAGACGGAAAAGATCGAAACCGCACTCGATCAATCAAATTTTGCCGTTAGTCGACCTAAAGAAGTCAACAACAGTCCTCATCAATGGTCGCCCTTGTCAATTCGAGATTGATTCAGGCTCCAATTATACTATTATGTCATCTCGAGCTTTTGATAATGTATGGACAGCTTCAAAGCCAACCATGCACAAATGTGATTTGCAACTCATGGATTTTCAACGCAACCAAATTGCAATCAGGGGCATAGTGGATGTCAACATCTCCTATAATGATAAGAAGATTACAGATCTTCCAATTATAGTGGTATAAGGTGATCGATCCAATGTGATGGGCTGTAATTGGTTTGCTCCTCTTGGAATTAGTATTCAGGGAGTTAACTGCATCGAAAAAGTTTCATCTGTCCAGAGCGTTCTCTCAAAGTTTCAACACTTATTTTCCAAGGAGCTTGGACGATTTACCGGTAATCCTGTGACACTACTACTACCTCTCGTTGTCGTTTCCGATGCATCCCCCTATGGAATAGGTACAGTCATCAGCCATCGTTTAGACGACGGCACAGAAAAATCGATTGCGTTTTATTCGCGGACTTTGTCAAAATCCGAAAGGAATTACGCACAGATCGACAGAGAGGCTGTAGCTATGGTAGCCGGAGTTAAAAAATTTCATGATTATTTACATGGAAGGAAGTTCGAGCTGGTGACTGATCACCGTCCACTTCTAGGAATATTTGGATCTACAAAGCCGATTTCTACAGTGATATCGAATGAGATGCTTCGTAGACGTATATTTCTCAACGCTTATGATTATGATATCACATATTGCTCAGGGAATAAGATGGAAAATGCAGATTGTCTAAGCCGCCTTCCAGCCGTTTCTGAAGATTCAACAGCACCTGTTAAGGAAGAGCTTCTGATGATAGAGATGGTCGATCAGCCAGTTGTTGATGCCAAGCAAATTGCTTTACAAACTGCAAAAGATCCTGAACTCGCTAAGGTACTCAGCCGGGCATTAAGGGGTTGGCCGAAAACACTCAGCCGCTCCGACAATTTGTTTCCATTTTATTCCAGACGAACCGAAATTACAATATTAAAAGGATGTCTCTTGTGGGGAAATCGTGCCGTGATTCCACCTAAAAGCAGAGAATTAATTCTCACAGCTTTACATACCGGACACCCAGGCATTGTGAAAATGAAGGCGTTGGCTCGGAGCTACGTTTGGTGGCCCAACATGGAATCCGAGATTGAAGGTGTTGTCAAACGATGTGTGCCGTGTCAGGAAACTCTACATGAACAAGCGCAAGCACCTCTTCATTTCTGGGAATCGACAAAGCTGCCATGGTCTCGTCTGCACGTCGATTTTGCCGGCCCTTTTCAGGGCAAATTATTTTTAATTGTCGTCGACTCGTTCTCTAAGTGGCTCGAAGTGTTTGTGGTTAAATCAACGTCATCACAATCAGCTATTAAACCATTGCGATCCCTGTTCGCTACACATGGGCTACCTGATTGCATCGTGTCTGACAATGGAACGGCGTTCACGTCAGAGGAATTCAAATCATTTCTCCAGGGCAACTTGATTCGTCATATACGTTGTGCTCCCTTCCATCCATCATCCAATGGACAGGCCGAGCGAATGGTACAAACTACAAAAAACTACTTAAAGAAGACTACAGATAATGTTGATTGGGATTTGAAATTATCTCGATTCTTATTTAGTCAACATATTATTCCACACACCTCCACAGGACGGTCACCAGCGGAGTTAATGTTCAATCGTCAGCTAAAAACATATTTTGATAAAATTCATCCACATGAACTTTCTTCAACATTGAATGAACCAAAAGCAACACGAAAATTCCGCAAAGATGACCTTGTTTGGATTCGGAACTATTCTACGGGACCCAAATGGATCGAAGCAGTCATTGAGTCGCAGTCAGGCCCAGTCTCCTACACAGTGCGATTGCATGACAACCGGATCATCAAAAGGCACATTGACCAAATTCGTAGCCGTTATGTTGGGGTTGGTATAGATTTTAATCCGTCGACAAAGAGAGACGAAGAGGTATCTCCGGCCGAAGGTAATTGCAATGAAGATGCCGCACATCAGTCAATACAAGCACCATCATCTCAATCGTCACCTCAGTCACCACCTCACAACATTCCGTCATCAGCATTGCCTCCAGAATCTAGTACAGAGTCATCGACATCAACACCACGACGCTCAGGACGTACAAGAAGACCACCAGATTTTTATAAACCATCTGAGTGTTAAGGGGTGTAATGTATGTTGTTATGATCTCAATCACGTTCACGATCACGCTCTTCTCTTTCTATGTACCTATGTATGTATTTACGTACATACCTAGTGGCATGATCAACAAGCGGTACAGTCCAGTTGGATCACAACCACCGTTCTCTGCACAAGATAACATAATAACTTCTCTTATACTTAAGTTCTTGTTAAAATAATAAATGAATTAATAATATAAGATATTAAGATTGCCGACTATTTATTATAAAATCAAAAACATTTTATGACAAAATATGTGGAGCTTTTAATTTATCAAATTGTGTGTCTTGTCGTTTTTGTTCTTTAAGTAACGGTTCCTGCTCTACAGCGCATCTAAAAACAAGAACTTTAAAAACATTTTTCTTTAGTAGTAGGTTATAACAAATAGATTAATCGAAAAATAAAACCAGGAACAATTATTTCTTGTTGACTTCCGTAAATTAAAATAGAACAATTTAAATCATCATCATCATCATCATCATCATCATCATCATCATCATCATCATCATCATCATCATCATCATCATCATCATCATCATCATCATCATCATCATCATCATCATCATCATCATCATCATCATCATCATCATCATCATCATCATCATCATCATCATCATCATCATCATCATCATCATCATCATCATCATCATCATCATCATCATCATCATCATCATCATCATCATCATCATCATCATCATCATCATCATCATCATCATCATCATCATCATCATCATCATCATCATCATCATCATCATCATCATCATCATCATCATCATCATCATCATCATCATCATCATCATCATCATCATCATCATCATCATCATCATCATCATCATCATCATCATCATCATCATCATCATCATCATCATCATCATCATCATCATCATCATCATCATCATCATCATCATCATCATCATCATCATCATCATCATCATCATCATCATCATCATCATCATCATCATCATCATCATCATCATCATCATCATCATCATCATCATCATCATCATCATCATCATCATCATCATCATCATCATCATCATCATCATCATCATCATCATCATCATCATCATCATCATCATCATCATCATCATCATCATCATCATCATCATCATCATCATCATCATCATCATCATCATCATCATCATCATCATCATCATCATCATCATCATCATCATCATCATCATCATCATCATCATCATCATCATCATCATCATCATCATCATCATCATCATCATCATCATCATCATCATCATCATCATCATCATCATCATCATCATCATCATCATCATCATCATCATCATCATCATCATCATCATCATCATCATCATCATCATCATCATCATCATCATCATCATCATCATCATCATCATCATCATCATCATCATCATCATCATCATCATCATCATCATCATCATCATCATCATCATCATCATCATCATCATCATCATCATCATCATCATCATCATCATCATCATCATCATCATCATCATCATCATCATCATCATCATCATCATCATCATCATCATCATCATCATCATCATCATCATCATCATCATCATCATCATCATCATCATCATCATCATCATCATCATCATCATCATCATCATCATCATCATCATCATCATCATCATCATCATCATCATCATCATCATCATCATCATCATCATCATCATCATCATCATCATCATCATCATCATCATCATCATCATCATCATCATCATCATCATCATCATCATCATCATCATCATCATCATCATCATCATCATCATCATCATCATCATCATCATCATCATCATCATCATCATCATCATCATCATCATCATCATCATCATCATCATCATCATCATCATCATCATCATCATCATCATCATCATCATCATCATCATCATCATCATCATCATCATCATCATCATCATCATCATCATCATCATCATCATCATCATCATCATCATCATCATCATCATCATCATCATCATCATCATCATCATCATCATCATCATCATCATCATCATCATCATCATCATCATCATCATCATCATCATCATCATCATCATCATCATCATCATCATCATCATCATCATCATCATCATCATCATCATCATCATCATCATCATCATCATCATCATCATCATCATCATCATCATCATCATCATCATCATCATCATCATCATCATCATCATCATCATCATCATCATCATCATCATCATCATCATCATCATCATCATCATCATCATCATCATCATCATCATCATCATCATCATCATCATCATCATCATCATCATCATCATCATCATCATCATCATCATCATCATCATCATCATCATCATCATCATCATCATCATCATCATCATCATCATCATCATCATCATCATCATCATCATCATCATCATCATCATCATCATCATCATCATCATCATCATCATCATCATCATCATCATCATCATCATCATCATCATCATCATCATCATCATCATCATCATCATCATCATCATCATCATCATCATCATCATCATCATCATCATCATCATCATCATCATCATCATCATCATCATCATCATCATCATCATCATCATCATCATCATCATCATCATCATCATCATCATCATCATCATCATCATCATCATCATCATCATCATCATCATCATCATCATCATCATCATCATCATCATCATCATCATCATCATCATCATCATCATCATCATCATCATCATCATCATCATCATCATCATCATCATCATCATCATCATCATCATCATCATCATCATCATCATCATCATCATCATCATCATCATCATCATCATCATCATCATCATCATCATCATCATCATCATCATCATCATCATCATCATCATCATCATCATCATCATCATCATCATCATCATCATCATCATCATCATCATCATCATCATCATCATCATCATCATCATCATCATCATCATCATCATCATCATCATCATCATCATCATCATCATCATCATCATCATCATCATCATCATCATCATCATCATCATCATCATCATCATCATCATCATCATCATCATCATCATCATCATCATCATCATCATCATCATCATCATCATCATCATCATCATCATCATCATCATCATCATCATCATCATCATCATCATCATCATCATCATCATCATCATCATCATCATCATCATCATCATCATCATCATCATCATCATCATCATCATCATCATCATCATCATCATCATCATCATCATCATCATCATCATCATCATCATCATCATCATCATCATCATCATCATCATCATCATCATCATCATCATCATCATCATCATCATCATCATCATCATCATCATCATCATCATCATCATCATCATCATCATCATCATCATCATCATCATCATCATCATCATCATCATCATCATCATCATCATCATCATCATCATCATCATCATCATCATCATCATCATCATCATCATCATCATCATCATCATCATCATCATCATCATCATCATCATCATCATCATCATCATCATCATCATCATCATCATCATCATCATCATCATCATCATCATCATCATCATCATCATCATCATCATCATCATCATCATCATCATCATCATCATCATCATCATCATCATCATCATCATCATCATCATCATCATCATCATCATCATCATCATCATCATCATCATCATCATCATCATCATCATCATCATCATCATCATCATCATCATCATCATCATCATCATCATCATCATCATCATCATCATCATCATCATCATCATCATCATCATCATCATCATCATCATCATCATCATCATCATCATCATCATCATCATCATCATCATCATCATCATCATCATCATCATCATCATCATCATCATCATCATCATCATCATCATCATCATCATCATCATCATCATCATCATCATCATCATCATCATCATCATCATCATCATCATCATCATCATCATCATCATCATCATCATCATCATCATCATCATCATCATCATCATCATCATCATCATCATCATCATCATCATCATCATCATCATCATCATCATCATCATCATCATCATCATCATCATCATCATCATCATCATCATCATCATCATCATCATCATCATCATCATCATCATCATCATCATCATCATCATCATCATCATCATCATCATCATCATCATCATCATCATCATCATCATCATCATCATCATCATCATCATCATCATCATCATCATCATCATCATCATCATCATCATCATCATCATCATCATCATCATCATCATCATCATCATCATCATCATCATCATCATCATCATCATCATCATCATCATCATCATCATCATCATCATCATCATCATCATCATCATCATCATCATCATCATCATCATCATCATCATCATCATCATCATCATCATCATCATCATCATCATCATCATCATCATCATCATCATCATCATCATCATCATCATCATCATCATCATCATCATCATCATCATCATCATCATCATCATCATCATCATCATCATCATCATCATCATCATCATCATCATCATCATCATCATCATCATCATCATCATCATCATCATCATCATCATCATCATCATCATCATCATCATCATCATCATCATCATCATCATCATCATCATCATCATCATCATCATCATCATCATCATCATCATCATCATCATCATCATCATCATCATCATCATCATCATCATCATCATCATCATCATCATCATCATCATCATCATCATCATCATCATCATCATCATCATCATCATCATCATCATCATCATCATCATCATCATCATCATCATCATCATCATCATCATCATCATCATCATCATCATCATCATCATCATCATCATCATCATCATCATCATCATCATCATCATCATCATCATCATCATCATCATCATCATCATCATCATCATCATCATCATCATCATCATCATCATCATCATCATCATCATCATCATCATCATCATCATCATCATCATCATCATCATCATCATCATCATCATCATCATCATCATCATCATCATCATCATCATCATCATCATCATCATCATCATCATCATCATCATCATCATCATCATCATCATCATCATCATCATCATCATCATCATCATCATCATCATCATCATCATCATCATCATCATCATCATCATCATCATCATCATCATCATCATCATCATCATCATCATCATCATCATCATCATCATCATCATCATCATCATCATCATCATCATCATCATCATCATCATCATCATCATCATCATCATCATCATCATCATCATCATCATCATCATCATCATCATCATCATCATCATCATCATCATCATCATCATCATCATCATCATCATCATCATCATCATCATCATCATCATCATCATCATCATCATCATCATCATCATCATCATCATCATCATCATCATCATCATCATCATCATCATCATCATCATCATCATCATCATCATCATCATCATCATCATCATCATCATCATCATCATCATCATCATCATCATCATCATCATCATCATCATCATCATCATCATCATCATCATCATCATCATCATCATCATCATCATCATCATCATCATCATCATCATCATCATCATCATCATCATCATCATCATCATCATCATCATCATCATCATCATCATCATCATCATCATCATCATCATCATCATCATCATCATCATCATCATCATCATCATCATCATCATCATCATCATCATCATCATCATCATCATCATCATCATCATCATCATCATCATCATCATCATCATCATCATCATCATCATCATCATCATCATCATCATCATCATCATCATCATCATCATCATCATCATCATCATCATCATCATCATCATCATCATCATCATCATCATCATCATCATCATCATCATCATCATCATCATCATCATCATCATCATCATCATCATCATCATCATCATCATCATCATCATCATCATCATCATCATCATCATCATCATCATCATCATCATCATCATCATCATCATCATCATCATCATCATCATCATCATCATCATCATCATCATCATCATCATCATCATCATCATCATCATCATCATCATCATCATCATCATCATCATCATCATCATCATCATCATCATCATCATCATCATCATCATCATCATCATCATCATCATCATCATCATCATCATCATCATCATCATCATCATCATCATCATCATCATCATCATCATCATCATCATCATCATCATCATCATCATCATCATCATCATCATCATCATCATCATCATCATCATCATCATCATCATCATCATCATCATCATCATCATCATCATCATCATCATCATCATCATCATCATCATCATCATCATCATCATCATCATCATCATCATCATCATCATCATCATCATCATCATCATCATCATCATCATCATCATCATCATCATCATCATCATCATCATCATCATCATCATCATCATCATCATCATCATCATCATCATCATCATCATCATCATCATCATCATCATCATCATCATCATCATCATCATCATCATCATCATCATCATCATCATCATCATCATCATCATCATCATCATCATCATCATCATCATCATCATCATCATCATCATCATCATCATCATCATCATCATCATCATCATCATCATCATCATCATCATCATCATCATCATCATCATCATCATCATCATCATCATCATCATCATCATCATCATCATCATCATCATCATCATCATCATCATCATCATCATCATCATCATCATCATCATCATCATCATCATCATCATCATCATCATCATCATCATCATCATCATCATCATCATCATCATCATCATCATCATCATCATCATCATCATCATCATCATCATCATCATCATCATCATCATCATCATCATCATCATCATCATCATCATCATCATCATCATCATCATCATCATCATCATCATCATCATCATCATCATCATCATCATCATCATCATCATCATCATCATCATCATCATCATCATCATCATCATCATCATCATCATCATCATCATCATCATCATCATCATCATCATCATCATCATCATCATCATCATCATCATCATCATCATCATCATCATCATCATCATCATCATCATCATCATCATCATCATCATCATCATCATCATCATCATCATCATCATCATCATCATCATCATCATCATCATCATCATCATCATCATCATCATCATCATCATCATCATCATCATCATCATCATCATCATCATCATCATCATCATCATCATCATCATCATCATCATCATCATCATCATCATCATCATCATCATCATCATCATCATCATCATCATCATCATCATCATCATCATCATCATCATCATCATCATCATCATCATCATCATCATCATCATCATCATCATCATCATCATCATCATCATCATCATCATCATCATCATCATCATCATCATCATCATCATCATCATCATCATCATCATCATCATCATCATCATCATCATCATCATCATCATCATCATCATCATCATCATCATCATCATCATCATCATCATCATCATCATCATCATCATCATCATCATCATCATCATCATCATCATCATCATCATCATCATCATCATCATCATCATCATCATCATCATCATCATCATCATCATCATCATCATCATCATCATCATCATCATCATCATCATCATCATCATCATCATCATCATCATCATCATCATCATCATCATCATCATCATCATCATCATCATCATCATCATCATCATCATCATCATCATCATCATCATCATCATCATCATCATCATCATCATCATCATCATCATCATCATCATCATCATCATCATCATCATCATCATCATCATCATCATCATCATCATCATCATCATCATCATCATCATCATCATCATCATCATCATCATCATCATCATCATCATCATCATCATCATCATCATCATCATCATCATCATCATCATCATCATCATCATCATCATCATCATCATCATCATCATCATCATCATCATCATCATCATCATCATCATCATCATCATCATCATCATCATCATCATCATCATCATCATCATCATCATCATCATCATCATCATCATCATCATCATCATCATCATCATCATCATCATCATCATCATCATCATCATCATCATCATCATCATCATCATCATCATCATCATCATCATCATCATCATCATCATCATCATCATCATCATCATCATCATCATCATCATCATCATCATCATCATCATCATCATCATCATCATCATCATCATCATCATCATCATCATCATCATCATCATCATCATCATCATCATCATCATCATCATCATCATCATCATCATCATCATCATCATCATCATCATCATCATCATCATCATCATCATCATCATCATCATCATCATCATCATCATCATCATCATCATCATCATCATCATCATCATCATCATCATCATCATCATCATCATCATCATCATCATCATCATCATCATCATCATCATCATCATCATCATCATCATCATCATCATCATCATCATCATCATCATCATCATCATCATCATCATCATCATCATCATCATCATCATCATCATCATCATCATCATCATCATCATCATCATCATCATCATCATCATCATCATCATCATCATCATCATCATCATCATCATCATCATCATCATCATCATCATCATCATCATCATCATCATCATCATCATCATCATCATCATCATCATCATCATCATCATCATCATCATCATCATCATCATCATCATCATCATCATCATCATCATCATCATCATCATCATCATCATCATCATCATCATCATCATCATCATCATCATCATCATCATCATCATCATCATCATCATCATCATCATCATCATCATCATCATCATCATCATCATCATCATCATCATCATCATCATCATCATCATCATCATCATCATCATCATCATCATCATCATCATCATCATCATCATCATCATCATCATCATCATCATCATCATCATCATCATCATCATCATCATCATCATCATCATCATCATCATCATCATCATCATCATCATCATCATCATCATCATCATCATCATCATCATCATCATCATCATCATCATCATCATCATCATCATCATCATCATCATCATCATCATCATCATCATCATCATCATCATCATCATCATCATCATCATCATCATCATCATCATCATCATCATCATCATCATCATCATCATCATCATCATCATCATCATCATCATCATCATCATCATCATCATCATCATCATCATCATCATCATCATCATCATCATCATCATCATCATCATCATCATCATCATCATCATCATCATCATCATCATCATCATCATCATCATCATCATCATCATCATCATCATCATCATCATCATCATCATCATCATCATCATCATCATCATCATCATCATCATCATCATCATCATCATCATCATCATCATCATCATCATCATCATCATCATCATCATCATCATCATCATCATCATCATCATCATCATCATCATCATCATCATCATCATCATCATCATCATCATCATCATCATCATCATCATCATCATCATCATCATCATCATCATCATCATCATCATCATCATCATCATCATCATCATCATCATCATCATCATCATCATCATCATCATCATCATCATCATCATCATCATCATCATCATCATCATCATCATCATCATCATCATCATCATCATCATCATCATCATCATCATCATCATCATCATCATCATCATCATCATCATCATCATCATCATCATCATCATCATCATCATCATCATCATCATCATCATCATCATCATCATCATCATCATCATCATCATCATCATCATCATCATCATCATCATCATCATCATCATCATCATCATCATCATCATCATCATCATCATCATCATCATCATCATCATCATCATCATCATCATCATCATCATCATCATCATCATCATCATCATCATCATCATCATCATCATCATCATCATCATCATCATCATCATCATCATCATCATCATCATCATCATCATCATCATCATCATCATCATCATCATCATCATCATCATCATCATCATCATCATCATCATCATCATCATCATCATCATCATCATCATCATCATCATCATCATCATCATCATCATCATCATCATCATCATCATCATCATCATCATCATCATCATCATCATCATCATCATCATCATCATCATCATCATCATCATCATCATCATCATCATCATCATCATCATCATCATCATCATCATCATCATCATCATCATCATCATCATCATCATCATCATCATCATCATCATTGTTAATACCCAGCACAATTTCCTACACAACTGACCTATCACAATTCATAAACACTATACACATTTCAAAACAATCTATACACACTTCACACTTACCTTCCTACCTTAAGTAGGTCACAATTCAAGTCACAATGAAAACCTAAAATTCATGTCTTATACATTGTGCAGAATATGCATATTTCCTTGTTAATAATTTTTTGTTTACACATTGTGCGGTGTGTGCATATAATAATTTTATTTTTGATCAAGTCAATGACACATTGTGCACACGCTGCATATTATAGAATTAGGCAATAAATTTAATTTATTGAACCTTATATTGACTTTTGTTAAATTGTAGAATAAGCTATTTGTTGATTATTGAACTTCTATTGATTTTTGTTAATAAGCTATTTTTTAGTATTTAAGACGATTATGTGAAGGAATAAAATCACTTTCTGTTTAACCACCAAATATTGAGTGTCTCTTAATTCATTGCAACTTCCCCCCACCAGAGGTAAGGGGTTGCATTAATCGAAAGTCAATAACACATTCTCATCAAAAGAAACCAATCAACAATCCCAAACACGTCAAAAAAGAGATCTTCTGGTTCATGCACTAGAAGCGTCTCACGTTGTCAAGGTGATATCACTTTGGTCGACACGTACTTAATCGTACATTTTGGTGACCCCGACGTGATCTGGGAATTATTTTGGTTGAGATTTCTTTTGTTCATCTAAGGAAGTTCAAGCTCGTCATCAGAGCTAATTCAACTATATCATCAAATAAGCCAAGAAGGCAAGAAGAAAACTCTACCCTCAAGCAGCAACAAGCAATCATCAAATAAGCCAAGAAGGCAAGAAGAAAACCATATTCGCAAGCAGCTTAATAAATCTATTGAAACAAAAAAAATGGAAAAACTAATCCAAAAACAAAAGGAAACTGGAGAGGTGATTAAAAATCTCTTAAAGAATTTCAAAAAATCGCCGAAATTGCGAATTACCCCAGAGTATCTAGCAAGGCAACGTCAAGCCTTGAAGGAACAATGGGATAAATTCGTTATGAACGACACAATGATACACGAAACCTACCAAGATGAGAACCATGAATACAAAGAAGGTGGTTACTTTGAGGAGATAAACAACCGATATGAAGAAATGCTCAACCTCATTGAAGAGGCTTACCGAGCAATCAATAACCAAGACCCGGCTGCACATACGAATCAAGACCTGACTTCACAACAGCAACGCTATAAACGGCAGAAAAATAAAATAGCTTTATTTGTACGTTTATACAATAAACTGAAGGAAGTTTTAGCTCAATCACTGTCAAATCTGGCATGCGAGCAATATTTAAAAACGTTGGAACAGTACTGGAAGGACATCATGCAAACTCACGATGACATCATAGCAAACGCTATCTCTCCAGACGAATCAGACTACCTCAAGCAGGACGAATATGCTGAAATCGAAAATATGTACCAAGAAATCGCAATCGAGACTAAAGAAAAGACAAATAAAATGGACCCACAGGGAAGCAGCCACAACGAAGTGAAACTTGAAAGAATCAACATTCCAACTTACAATGGACGTTATGATGCTTGGCCATCATTTCATGATCTCTTCAAAACCTTGGTACATAACAACAAATCATTAAACTCAATACAAAAAATGCAATACCTGAAGACGCACTTAACTGAAGAACCAGGTAACATAATTAAACATCTACAAGTCACAGCAGATAATTATACAACAGCCTGGAAGTTAATAGAACAGCGATACGACAACAAGAGACTTATCTTTACAACATACATTCAAAAATTAATGAATCAACCAGCAAGCTCAACAGAATCAGTTAATTCATTGAAGAAGATTCTAGACACAACACAGGAGTGCATATCAGGAATACAAAACTTGGGTATTGATACACAAGGTTGGGGAACATTGGTGGCCTATATCATTCTTCAAAAATTAGATAAGGAATCGCAACGATTATATGAACAAGCCTTGACAAAACCACGGGAAATCCAAGATATTGAACCATTACTACAGTTCATTGAAAAAAGATTCCAATCAATGGAATCTATAAATCCTGAACGTAAGGAAAACAAACAGAAGCCACAATACCAAACAAGAGCTCCAGCATCAAGAGCTTACCATGCAACATTGAATACCATCAAATGCGAGTTGTGTAAGGGCGACCATCCACTCTACACATGCAAAACATTTTTGCAAAAGGGAGCATACCAAAAAAGTGAATATGCTAAGGAAAAGAAGCTTTGCATAAATTGTCTGAAATCAGGACACTTCACCTCAAATTGCTTGTCACCAAGAAGATGTCAAATCTGTCAAAGAAAACATCATACAACCATGCACCGCGAACAAGTTTCAGAAAATACCAGAAGGACTGGTACCTTTGAAAACAAACCAACATCATCAGTCACAGTAGTGGCCCCAATCACCTCGGCTGCGGCAGTCAGTCCAACCGAGAGAAGTTACGTCTTTCTCAGCACGGTAATCGTTAACATAGAAGACAGTGAAGGGACCATAGTCAATTGCCGAGCATTGCTTGACTCTGGATCACAACTCAACTTCATTACTGAAGGGCTTTCAAGAAAACTAAATATTCCTGAATTTGCCGAAACAATGCGAATTCTTGGGATTGGAGAAGGAACCAGACAAGCAACGAAGAGAGTAAATCTAACCTTAAAATCCAGAACATCTGACTTTACAGCCAACTTAGAGGCCTTTGTCTTACGACAAATTACTCCAACTCAACCAACTCGAAGAATCAACACTGCTTCTTGGCACATTCCAAAGGAATTAAAACTGGCAGATCCGCACTTCAATGAACCTGGAAAAATTGATATCCTCCTTGGAGCGGAATTATACCATCACTTCCTGACAGTTGGACATATCACCATAGGACAAGGCCTACCAAGCCTCCAAAACACACATCTTGGCTGGGTAGTGACTGGAAAATTAGATGGAACATCACCACAATCATCAATGTGTGGCATCTCCATCGAAGAAGAACTCCATGAAAATATAGAAAAATTCTGGAAGGTAGAAGAGATGCAAACAATACCAAAAGAGTCCTTCACAAGCGAAGAAAGAAAATGTGAACTCCATTTCGCAGAGAACACCATCAGAAATTCGGACGGGCGATTCGTCGTTCGACTCCCATTCAAAGCAGACAAGAAGGCACTTGGCAAATCAAAAAACCTTGCTCTTCAAAGATTCAATTCCCTGGAAAAACGATTAGCAAAACAAGACAATTTGAAAGAACAATATTCAAACTTTATGGCAGAATATATGAGATTGGGTCACATGGAAAAGATCGACATCACTCAGATTCATGGAATTCATTATTTTCTGCCGCATCACTGTGTACTTAAACCAGATAGCACCACAACAAAGCTAAGAGTGGTATTTGATGCTTCTGCAAAAACGACAAGCAACGTATCTCTAAACGACATCTTATCAAATGGACCGACCATCCAAGACGAATTATTGACAACTCTTCTTCGGTTCCGTTTGCACCGATACGTGTTCACTGCAGACATCGAAAAGATGTATCGACAGATTCTCATCGATCAAGACGATAGACGATTTCAATTAATTCTGTGGCGAAATCATCCATCAGAAGAACTACAAGCGTATCAACTCAACACGGTCACTTATGGGACAACATCAGCTCCATATTTGGCCACGAAATGTTTACAAAAACTGGCTTCAGATGGCATGATTCAATACCCCCTTGGTGCAGAAGTATTAAGATCGAATTTCTATGTTGATGATGTCATGACAGGATCGAACAGTTTGATTCAAACAATCGAAATGCAAAAACAATTGGATGCCTTGCTAAAGTCCGCTGGCTTCACACTTAGGAAATGGTGTGCCAATGATCAAGCGCTGCTACAAAACATTCCAATTGATGACGTGGCGCTGCAGCTTGACTTAGACATTGATAACACAACACAAATCAAAACTCTTGGCCAAGGATGGCTCCCCAAATCAGACACATTTATGGTACGCATTCAACACAGCAAAACCGAAAAAATCACCAAGCGTACGGCTTTGTCTGACATATCACAACTATTCGACCCACTTGGATTTCTGGGACCAGTCATTGTTACAGCAAAGATGTTCCTACAAAAACTCTGGACATGTGGTTTCGACTGGGACACCCCTCTTCCCAAGGAATTACAGGTGGAATGGTCCAAATTCAGAGACAACTTAAATCACTTGCGAGATATCAAAATCGATCGTCATATATTTGCACATAGGACTCCAATTTCCGTGCAGGTCCACGCCTTTGCTGATGCATCAGAGAAGGGATATGGAGCAGCCATATACATAAGAGCAATCAACAAAGACAAAACCATCACAGTTAGATTACTATGTGCCAAATCAAGAGTAGCTCCCGTAAAAAAGCTAACTATCCCACGCCTGGAGCTATGTGCTGCAACTTTAGCAGCTGAATTAGTTCACCGCATAACCAAGGATCTACATTTAGAATCTTGTCCGACCGTTATATGGACTGATTCTGAGATAGTGCTTGGTTGGATCAACTCCTCATCATCATCTTTTCACACCTTTGTTGCAAACCGAATATCATCCATACAAAGACTCACATCAATTCAACAGTGGCGGCACGTTCGTTCCAGAGACAACCCTGCCGACTTACTGTCGCGTGGAATACCAGCTGATAAATTAGCATCATGCAATTTGTGGTTTTATGGACCCTTATATCTCCATGGGGCAGAATCATCATGGCCTCCACCATACACGAAGAAACAGGAATGTGATCTGGAGAAAAGAGCAACAACACATACATTATCAGCTGTAGAAAACCCAGCCAGCTTTATTTATTCAATTGAGCACAACAATGACTTCAGAAGACTACAGCGAGTTGTAGCATATATTCTTCGCTATTTTCATAATCTGAGAGCTGCAAAAAAGAACGAACTCATCAAAAAATGTGGGCCCCTCAGGCCAACAGAACTCTATAAGGCCCTCATTTATATAGTCAAAACCATGCAAAGAGAAGAATTTGACCAAGACATCAAACACCTTCAAGGGTTCAATGAAACATCAAAGGGCAGCTCAATCACCAGCTTATCCCCGTTTATCGATGAAGAGGGAGCTCTTAGGGTTGGAGGCCGTCTTGAAGCATCATCATTATCATATGAAGCCAAGCATCCACTACTCCTGCCTTACTCTCATCCCTTTACAAGGATGTTGATGGACTCCTATCACAAGGAAAATCTACATTGCGGGCCACAAGCACTATTAGCAACAATAAAACAAAGGTTTTGGCCTATCAAGGGAAAAACAATCGCCAGATCAGTGGTTCAGAAATGTGTCAGATGCACAAGAGCCAAACCAAAACTATTAACCCAAATAATGGGAAATCTCCCATCACATAGAGTACAGTCTGCACGTCCGTTCATGAACTCCGGAGTTGAATTCTGCGGACCTATAAAGACACACTACAAGATAAGAGGAAAACATCCACAGAAGACTTATATAGCTGTGTTTTGCTGTTTCTCCACAAAGGCGGTCCATCTAGAATTAGTAACAGACCTATCAACTAATGGATTCATCGCCGCCTTGAAAAGATTTATTGGAAGGCGAGGCAATTGTCAACACATATATTGTGACAATGCTACCAATTTTGTTGGTGCAAATAATCAACTAAAGGAATTGGTAAGCCACATACACACCCAGGGAGCACAAGATAAAATTCAAAATACCTTCTCATCAAAAGGAATAGAGTTTCATTTCATACCTCCAAGAGCACCACACTTCGGAGGTCTTTGGGAAGCTGCTGTGAAATCAGCAAAATATCTGTTGTATCGATGTTTGAGTTCCGCCTCACTAACCTATGAAGAACTTGAGACCATAATGATAGAAATCGAGGCAGTTTTAAACTCTCGACCTATCACTTCAATGTCAAACGATGCTAATGACTTAACAGCACTTACACCAGGGCATTTCATCATTGGCGAACCATTAACTAATGCAACAGATCCAGCCGCCGAAACACTCAACGTCAAGCCTTCGAAACAATTCAAAATGATTTCAGACATCAAAGAAGAATTTTGGAAAAGATGGCACACCGAATATCTCCATGAACTTCAACAAAGACATAAATGGCAACGAAAATGCGAAAACCTGTTACCGGGAACAATGGTAATTATCAAAGAAGACAACTGTCCAGTCATGAAATGGCCCATTGGAAGAGTAATTCAGACGTTCCCTGGTGCAGATGGGGTGGTACGAGTCGCTGAAATCCTGACAGCAACTAGTACATTACGAAGACCAATACACAGACTAGCTCCATTACCCATCCAGATAGAGGAAACAAACACAGGCCAGCAGCCGTCGACATGTATAGCAACATCCTCTGAGCCAATTGAGGAACTTGAAGACGGTGAGATTGGACAAGGCGATGATATAAGTCCACCCGCAAAGAAAAGAAAATACAACCCCTTCAATATTTGGGTTGCAGTACTCACATCCTTACTAATACTACCAATGGTCATGTGCAGCCAGGTCAATGTATTACCATTCAAAACAACCCCCGGAATTCACTTTGAAAATTTGGGAACTGCACATATCATCTCTGACCAATGGGATATAGTGATATATTATGAACTAAGGCCTTACTGGAAGGAATTGAAATGGCTGAATTTAGGCCACAGTAAACTTAAAGAACTTTGCCAATTGATGACACCAGCTGATACTTGTATAACGTTCCTGCAACAATTTCAACATCTGATACAAGAAATAAATGATAAGGATGGACTTCTCGAAGAAAATGTACTTCGTTCAAAACGTGGTGCAGTCAACATAGTTGGAAATCTGGCTAACTCGCTATTTGGAGTATTAGACTCGGAGTATGCCAAACATATGTCCCATGTCATATCAACTATTCATGTCAATGAGGATCATTTGCTGCAGCTGATGAAGAATCAGACATCTTTAATAAACTCAACTGCAAACATAATTCGCACCAACGAAGGAAGACTAGAAAAACAAGTCCAATCACTAGACACGGAAGTCAATGCCATAATAAACCAGTTTAACATAACAAACACTGAAATTCTTCAGTTAAAACTCTCCCAGCTAATTCTTGCACATGGGTTTCAAATGTTTTTAGGGGCCACAAACCTTCAAAGAATGCAAACATTATTATTGGACTTAATCACAGACGTTCATCATGGAAAAATAAGCGCCAACTTGATACATCCCAACCAATTACGACGAGAGATAACAACCATCAAGGCCCATCTACCACCAAATCTACGTCTGTCAGAAACAAACGGTAACATAGCAATGTTCTACAAATTGATGACAGCAGAAGGACGAATCGTTGGATCGAACATAATCTTCAAATTATCACTTCCGTTGGTCACAACCGAACATTATGAACTATACAGTATGATCCCAGTTCCAGTCTTAGTCAACACCTCATTCATTGCGATAAGACCGTCTTCAGATTACATAATTATAAATCTACACCGAACACAGTATTATACATTAAATGAGGCAGAGTTTAGCACATGTTCAAGGATTCTAGAAAATGACATCATGTGTCATCAAAAGCATCCACTTTATCAGAAAGGCTCTAATGTCAGTCTTTGTGAGTTCAACCTTATGAACCAGGTTTTCGATCATGCTTCCTGTCAACTCGAAGACTTTACAGATGAGCAATTTTGGATACAACTGCACCAATCAAATAACTGGATATATTCACTTCGATCTCAATCATTAATAAATGTCGTTTGCGAAGGGAACCTTACTCAAATCCGATTAAACAATTCTGGTATCTTAACCGTCCCAGCTGGGTGTATTGTGAAACAAGACTTATTTACCATCCACGGACACAACATTTTCACAAGCGTTAGACGAGCATCCTATGTTCCTACAAGCAACCTATCGGAATTCATTCAGAACTATCCACAAGCAATCCAGATGAGTCACCATCATATACAACTACAATTTCGGACACGCTCATACGAACTAGATCTACTACAAAAGAATATCGCACAACAACAACTCGAAGAAACTCTCGTTCAAGTAAAAAACACGGATACTCATCAGTTCGTTGTCAGTTATTTTGCCGTATCTTGTATAGGCTTGATCTTTATATACTTCATCTGGAGGGTCATAAGAAGCCGCATTTATCGTCCGAAGAACCCCCCGATCCCAGCTCCACGAAGTCACGAAGCCGTCACCTTACACCTTTGAACAATAGTTCAAGGCGGGGAGTATGTTAATACCCAGCACAATTTCCTACACAACTGACCTATCACAATTCATAAACACTATACACATTTCAAAACAATCTATACACACTTCACACTTACCTTCCTACCTTAAGTAGGTCACAATTCAAGTCACAATGAAAACCTAAAATTCATGTCTTATACATTGTGCAGAATATGCATATTTCCTTGTTAATAATTTTTTGTTTACACATTGTGCGGTGTGTGCATATAATAATTTTATTTTTGATCAAGTCAATGACACATTGTGCACACGCTGCATATTATAGAATTAGGCAATAAATTTAATTTATTGAACCTTATATTGACTTTTGTTAAATTGTAGAATAAGCTATTTGTTGATTATTGAACTTCTATTGATTTTTGTTAATAAGCTATTTTTTAGTATTTAAGACGATTATGTGAAGGAATAAAATCACTTTCTGTTTAACCACCAAATATTGAGTGTCTCTTAATTTATTACAACTTCCCCCCACCAGAGGTAAGGGGTTGCATTAATTGAAAGTCAATAAAACATCCTCATCAAAAGAAACCAATCAACAATCCCAAACACGTCAAAAAAGAGATCTTCTGGTTCATGCACTAGAAGCGTCTCACGTTGTCAAGGTGATATCACTTTGGTCGACACGTACTTAATCGTACAATCATCATCATCATCATCATCATCATCATCATCATCATCATCATCATCATCATCATCATCATCATCATCATCATCATCATCATCATCATCATCATCATCATCATCATCATCATCATCATCATCATCATCATCATCATCATCATCATCATCATCATCATCATCATCATCATCATCATCATCATCATCATCATCATCATCATCATCATCATCATCATCATCATCATCATCATCATCATCATCATCATCATCATCATCATCATCATCATCATCATCATCATCATCATCATCATCATCATCATCATCATCATCATCATCATCATCATCATCATCATCATCATCATCATCATCATCATCATCATCATCATCATCATCATCATCATCATCATCATCATCATCATCATCATCATCATCATCATCATCATCATCATCATCATCATCATCATCATCATCATCATCATCATCATCATCATCATCATCATCATCATCATCATCATCATCATCATCATCATCATCATCATCATCATCATCATCATCATCATCATCATCATCATCATCATCATCATCATCATCATCATCATCATCATCATCATCATCATCATCATCATCATCATCATCATCATCATCATCATCATCATCATCATCATCATCATCATCATCATCATCATCATCATCATCATCATCATCATCATCATCATCATCATCATCATCATCATCATCATCATCATCATCATCATCATCATCATCATCATCATCATCATCATCATCATCATCATCATCATCATCATCATCATCATCATCATCATCATCATCATCATCATCATCATCATCATCATCATCATCATCATCATCATCATCATCATCATCATCATCATCATCATCATCATCATCATCATCATCATCATCATCATCATCATCATCATCATCATCATCATCATCATCATCATCATCATCATCATCATCATCATCATCATCATCATCATCATCATCATCATCATCATCATCATCATCATCATCATCATCATCATCATCATCATCATCATCATCATCATCATCATCATCATCATCATCATCATCATCATCATCATCATCATCATCATCATCATCATCATCATCATCATCATCATCATCATCAACATCA